>JANHFT010002322.1:349383-367911 GCA_032467955.1 Pseudoxenodon macrops
TTCGGAGAACCGGCAAATACCACCTCTGGCTGGCCCCAGAGTGGGGTGGGAATGGGGATTTTGCAGTATCCTTCCCCAAGCCACACTACACCCACCAAACCACGCCCACAGAACAGGTAGTAAAAAAAAATGGATTTCACCACTGACCAATTATCCCTTCGTCAGACACAGGATACTTAACCTGCAGAAGCAGACCATTCAGGCACATGCATGAGGCATATCTCCTTCTCAGATGTTTTGAACTTCTCCTCACATCAACAGCACCACTCTTGCGGCCAATATAATATAACAACCGGTTCTCTGCCCTAATGATTTCTTCCAACAACCAGTTCTCCCGAAGTGGTGCGAACTGGCTGAATCCCACCACTGCTTGCGGCACTTCTGAATATTAAAAGCAAAGTAATTTTAAAACATTGTTGCTGCAAGGAACAGATGGGTAGGAAGCAAGAGACAACAGCCAAATCTTGTGCGGAAGGACAGACAAAGTTCAATGGTAATAAAAGGTATCCACTGATTGTCAGAGGCGCTCAGATTAGTTTTGCAGACAGTAGGAGCAATTTGGGAATTAAAAACTACAGAGTTGAGACAATATATGTTTCATAATGAATCCATTTTCAATGGTAGAGACAGAAGAAGATAACATATGTGTGAAAAACCTGCACTCCCTGGTTTCTTTTGCCAGTTCCTGCCGCAGCTTTTGTAGCTAATTATACCGAGATCCTTGGAAAATGAATGTTTCCAGGATGTTACCTCTCAATAACAGTTACATTTGCTTAGCAGAAGATCCATTTCTTTTCTTTTCGCTGAAGGACTGTTTCCTCCGAGTCTCTAAGAACATTTGTTCAGATTGCAAGAATGCATGTGCACAGCATCCACAAAAGCCCCTACGTGTTCTGGGTTGATGTCAGGATAGAGGCCGTGGCCCAAGTTGGCAATGTAACGCTGGGAGCCAAAGCCTTCCAACATCCTTTTTACCAGCTCCCCAATCTTCTCCTGTGGGAAGTGAAAAATGATTAAGCAGACCAGATAGCAATAGGTATACGAATAGCACTTAAGACTTCTATATCGTTCCATAGCGTTTTACAGTCCTCTCTTTACAAGTTTACAGAGTCAAAAAATTGCCTCCAACAATCTGGGTCCTTCTTTTACTGCCCTTGGAAGGATGAAGGATGAGTCAACTTCAAGCTTCTTCAGGATCGAACTTCAGACTATGGTCAGAGTCAGCTTGCAATTGTGTATTCTAAGCACTGCGCCGCCTCTCCTCTTTTACATCACATTTTCAATCTTCAAAACTATTGGGGAGCTGGGTAGACATAGCCTAGCCCAGTGATGGCTAACGTTTTTGCCATTGTGTGGCAAAAGCAGGGGGTCGCGCAATACCTGCCCCTGTCCTCTGGAAGGGTGAAAATCAGCTGGAGCTGACTTAGGGCAACGCCTCGCGTGCCCTCAGATATGCCATAGATTCGTCATCACGGGCCTAGCACAATTCCTTTGCTCTTGCCTAGCTTGCTATCACATTAGACAAACAAATGGTTAGAGTTGACTGTAATTTATGACCAATCCATGCTTGGAAGGAATCTGAGAGGTAGCCACATTTTGCTCATACTATGCAAAATTCTGAATGGGTTACATAAGTGGGGAATGGGGGAGGGAAGCAGCGCCTTAAAGCCAACTTTGGTTGTTTCCATAACAAAAGCATAGTTGGAAGTCATTGATTGGTCACTTGGTCCACAAGCACAGACAAACAGTTGTTGGCAACAGCTCTTTGACCTTCATTTACCTTTAAGCAAGATTTTATTTACAATAGGAAATAACTGATCTGTGGCTAGTTTAATTGGGTTAGGATTTGAAAATTGTCTTTAATCTCTCAGTCAATGAAAGGCCTTGGTTATTTGTTTCTTTTTTTTTTTTTTAAAGACAACATGAATTTTCAAACTTTCAAACTGGAGAAGAGATTGTAAAAATGAAAAAGCCCAAGAACCCCTAATCAAGAAGGGTGGGGCTTCTGAATGTCAGATAGCAAATCCTACACTATTCCTTAGTGGCTAAGAGGGGGGAAAACTCTTTCCGTAAAGGGCCGAGGGGAGGGGAGGGAAAAGGACCAGAAGTTTTGTCTTCCGAGTTTTCGGACTTGTGCTGAAGCCCATCTTCAGGAAACTTCTCTCTAGCAGTGTGTGCGCTGTTCTGTGTGGGTGTGTGTTGTTTTTTTTCTTTGTCACTAAGAAGTGTTTTCCCTCCTACTCTCCACGAGGGACTAAGGTAAAATTCTCTGCAAGGGAATTTCTCCTCCCCCCCCTTTAATAAATACCTTATAGAGAATTGTTCTTCCTTTGTCCAGCAGAACACATTCAAGTTCCATAGAACCCAGGTAGAAAACAAATTAATTTATATAAGAAGCCACTGGCTGCAGAAGTGAGTATAACCTGATCGTTATAAGTTAATGTATGTTTTCTTACCTTGGATGCATATAGAGCACATGGATCTAAATTGCCTTGTAAGGTAACGTTTCTTCCTGTCCGCTTGCTGAATTGGGGAAAGAAAATATTAAAGTGTACGAAAGGCACTTAACCAAGATAGAATTGCTTGTTGGATTTCATTGCCTCAACAATGACAACTCCTAAATAAAAGACAAGCTATCAGTTAAATCCATCCATCCATCTATCCATGCATCCATGCATCTCTGACTAACTCCAACTAAAATGCTGAAGCAGAGGAAAGACGTTACCCACAAAAGCAAAACTTAGATAGCTGAGTGAAAACAGAAAATTACTAATTTCCCTATGTAGTACTTTATTCTTTATTTCTAATTTAAAAAATAAGGTACCAATTTATATCTGTTACATTGCATCAGCCTAACCTGTCCTAGAAAACCCATCTCTACGCAAGGGTAATATTTCATGCACAATCTTTGATTGGTATCTTTACTTAGCCTTAGCTTCAGCTACCATCCCTTTATTTTTCAAGTATCATATGTGAAAAGACTTTTATGACAAGCTACTCTACTATTGCAAAATTGAGGAAGTATGCCATTAGAAGCGATGACACCCATACAGAGTTCCCAAGGGAATACACCCCATTTCTCACCGAGCATCTTGAGGACATATTGTCCAGTCCAGGCTAACCACTTCGTACCCAGATTGTGCCAAATCCTCCAATGCATAGTGGGCATTCTTAGCAAAGATGATCTAATGAGGGGGAGAAGATAGAAAACAATTAGGATTATGTGGACAGGGTTACAAACGCTTGGTAACATAGGAACTATAATTTTGCATGAAGTAAAGTTATACTATGTCGTGGCTTTAAAATTATGCATAGTGACATGTTTATTTGAATATTATCCTTTTTTTGCCTAGTTAGGCATTAGAGAGGATGAAAAAGACGCTTCTATAAAAAGTAGTGACAGTGCAAACCTATTGTCCACCACCTCTGATTATGGAAAGTCTGCACTATAAAACTAATCTTTGAAATACCAGCTTTACTCCCAGTTATGATTTGAGGGACAGGGGAACTGTTCTACTTGAACATCCAAATTCTTTCATTTAGAAATATATATTTCTCTACTAAAAATATGAAGTTCTTCATATTTGTGTACTGTTTTGATAAGTCAGAAAAAAGTTCTGACAAAGGAGACTGAAGGAATAGAAAAAAAAGAATGCAGTGGAACCTCTGTTCATGACCACAATCGATGCCAGAACTTCAGTTGGTACCCAACTTGGTTGCGAACGGAAGCACGACTTACTGCACATGCACAGACACACAAAAAAGGCGCCGGAGGGGAAATTGCCACAGCAGAGAAAATCGCCGCGGCTGACTTCGATTAGGAACCGAAGATATGGTCGAGAACAGAGGTACATTTTCAGCGGATTTGTTGTTCGGGAACCGATTTGGTCGTGGACTGGGGCATTCGGCAACCGAAGTTCCACTGTAAAGTTTATTCTCTATCGTTGGCTACTAAATCAGGATAGCTATGAATTTTCTGGCAATAGACTATAATTTTTTTGTATTAGTTGCTGGAGTCCATAACTAACTGTACTCCTATCCTACTTGCAAACACTTCACTGTAAGTTGGATTACGTAGGTCTTTAGTCTGATCCAGGTCTTTTTACCGGCATCTATATTTTTCTCTGTTCTACCTTTATGTTTTCTAGAATGGTCTTTCAATCTGTTAATGGTCTGTTAATGGTCATTCAATCATTGAGAAAAAACATATGATCGGTGAAATGAGCTTCAGGATCTACTAAAATGTGATATTTGTATTTAAAGAAACAAAACGCTGTCATTCTGGACAGAATCGCTGTAAATTCTGGATAATAATGCAGAAAAAAAGCAGAAGGAAACAGTCCCATCTCTTACCATTGGCACCGCAGGGAGAGCATTTTCTTGTAGTTTATTCTTCACACCTTTGGCAATGGACCGAATGAACGGGAGGGAAAACTCTGCAAACTGGACTGGCCCCAGATGTCCTGCGTGGGACTCAAAAATCTGCAGAGCCTGGCAAAAAGGACAAGCAGAGGACCAGAATCACTTCCTGGTTAACGGCTATTCTCCTTCTCTCCTTCCGCTTATCTGGAAGGTCCTCCCCACTGTACAAGGCATTCCCTCCATTCTGTCCTGGCATAGAAATATCATTCTAGGGTTCTTCAACTGGAACAAATCTTAAGTTTCAATTGCCTTTGGCTGCACCAAAATGTATTTAGGAGAAAATTACACCGGAAAAACCCTCAGGTAGTATTGTCCATTCTTCTTGACATTGTTGAAGGTTTTGTTCTAGGATTATTAGATTGTCACATGGTAGCTGCAGTTTTTAAATCCTATTCTCGAGTGAAAGAATACAGAAGACAAGTTCCTATATATTTGGTATAATACAAGAATGAGTTTTATATAGACAGAATCTATACCAGTATATTCAAGAAGCCTATCATGGTAGCCAGTTATATATGATGGATCTCAGTTTCATCATAATAGTAACTGCAGGCAGCTGGAAGAAGGGCAGAACCCATCAGCAAACTCTTATACTCTCCTGGCTATATATACAGTATATGAAGTAGCTGCAAGACGTCGTATCTGGAAACATTTTGGGAAGAAGAATAATCTGGGAGGGAAAAAAATAGAGTTTTCTGGAGCTCCTAAAGCGAGATCAAAAATCCTGAAAGTTGAAAGTGACTGGTACTTTATATATAATTTGCTGTGGTGCAGAGTTATGCTCTGTCCAACATTCAGCTTCAATCTGTCCTTGTGAACTCCAGAAATCTATTCTTAAAAATAACAGAGGAAATACAATCAGATATTTATGAAAATTTATGTTCTAAGAACAGTATTTTAAATAATACAGTGCTGATTTATCGATTCAATTACCTTTCCTTGAAAGGATCCTTTTCAGCAGAAAGATAAAAGGAGTAGTATTCCTTCAGAAACCAAAAACCGGTCTATTTTAAGGAACTGTGCAGCCTACAAACCTATGGAGAGAGGCTGTTCGGGGGGTCCACTCACCTGAGCACCTGCAGCCACCTGTCTCACCAGGTATTCCACAATAACGTCAGTCAATAAAGTGAGCAGCCGATAACTGGCCTCAGGATGTCGGTAGAGCCAAGCCTTGGCTTTGGCCATTGTGTTGGAGCCACCACCTTCAATCATATAGGACATCAAAGTCCACTAGGAATGAGAGTGAGCAGAAAGGAAAAGTACATATGAATAAAGAAGTCTACTTCCAAAGCTAGGCCAGCTTCTGCAATTACATGAACCTTGTAGAAACAGTGACGCAGTTCTAGTACAAACAGATTACATGGTTGGCATTGTACTGTGCTCTCCTTCAAAACTATATCAACACTTGTTTACTCCGGAGAGTTACACCCAAAAAAGTAGCTCATGAAACAATTAGTTTTCATGTCCAACTACCCTGTTTCCCTGAAAATAAGACCTCCCTGGATAATAAGCCCAATCAGACTTTTGAGCGCATGTGCTAAAATAAACCCTCCCCTGAAAATAAGCCCTCCCCAAAACACAGCAGCAGCCATGAGGTGATCATGCTCATCTCCTCCTGCACCTCAAAAATAATAATAACCTCCCCAAAAATAAGGCCAAGCACTTATTTCGAGGGTCAAAAGAAAATAAGACCCTAACTTATTTTCGGGGAAACACGGTAAGTCTTTTGGGATGAAATGCAATAGATAAAATCACATGTCACAAAATAAAACTGGTAGACCTTTGTGGAGTAAATGGCTAGCTAGTCAACTGATCAATGTATTAAGTTAATGGCTGAGGAGCAAGAATATAAAAAAATCTGGCTGAGGAGTAATTAAGAACCAAGACATTTTCTCCTTCCTAAATGACTTGTCAAATGCTGCTGGCAAGGACCTTCCTGGTGTCCAATAACGACACAGAAATCTAGCACGTTCCTATACTGCCCAATAGAAAAGTATAGAGATGCAAACAGGGATTCCTCGTAAGATAATGTTTTTCCAAATAACTGAACTCACCGGGGCACCAGAGAAGCCGATCAGAGGCACCTTCCCTTCCAATCTTTGCCGCGTCAGTGTGATAGCCTGGAAGACATAGCCCAGTTCTGTTGCCACATCAACCTTCTGCCGAAGCTTCAGCAGGTCCTCTACTTCCTTTAGTGGTTCTGGAAATGTGGGCCCTTTCCCTGGTACCATCACCACTTCCATGCCCAGTGCCTGAAAGAGACAAATCAATGTGGGACAGAACTGAGTCTGGTTCTAAAAGTGTGTCAGCTTCTCTTCTCCCAAGTAAACTAATTAGCAGCATCTCCTCCTCCCCAGCCATTTCTCATACCTGAGGCACCACCAAGATGTCAGAGAAGATGATGGCAGCATCGAAAGGAAAACGTCGTAGAGGCTGAAACCAAAGAGAGTAGAGACAACACATAAACTTGATTTCCAACTAGGCCTGGTTTGTACACACGCGTATTATACGAAATATAGGCGACTCTAGTATTCATGATGGTAGTGAAAATATAAAGCAATTTGACTGAACAAATTCAGAGAAAAAGTAAAATGGGGCTAGGATATTTTATGATGCCCAGTAGCTGCCATTCTGTGTGGAGTGTTTTTCTATATAAAAGAAAATTTAAGAAACCATAATTGCAGGTATCTCCAGAGGCAGCTTTAAGTGCTTCTTGGATAATTAAGAAACACAGCATGGCACAATCTTGCCTACCATATAGATATATATATTGTGCACTAAAGGATTTCTCTATAGACAGTTCTACTGCTTTTCAGAAATCACATCACCTCTGATAGTGCTATATTGTTAATATTACTCACGTTCTACTAATGAGGCACCACCCTTTTATATATCTATGCTGAAATTTACAGGGAATGCAAGAATGCCTAACTTAGCAAGAGGGAAATTATTGTTCATTTGGGGCAGAATATAGTTATATAAAATATGATAATTAACGAGGATCTTTTCAAGAGCTACAATATGATGCTACAAGAGCTGTGGTGGCACAGCGGTTAGAATACGGTATTGCGGGCTAACTCTGCATTCGCATTGCCAGCAGTTCAATCCTGACGGGGCTCAAGGTTGATTTAGCCTTCCATCCTTCTGAGGTCAGTAAAATGAGGAGCCAGATTGGTGGGGGCCATATGCTGACTCTGGAAACCACTTAGAGAGGGCTGTAAAGCACCGTGAAGTGGTATATAAGTCTAAGTATTATTGCTATTGGAGGGTGACAATAATTGTGCGTATACATTCCAGTCATACTACTAGAAATGTTGGTAATTCTGGGACAATGTGCTGGATGCTTGCTGACCTCTTCAATTGTGTGTCTAAAGAAAGAAGTAGTTTGGTTCAAGTAATTTGCCCTTGAGTGACTAGGTGAGTCCTATAACAAGTGCATGCACAGTTTTTGCACATGCACAGAGGGTTGTTTTTCGGCCGATTTGAGGCCGGAGTACCGATTTTGAGTTGGAGGACTGGTTTGGGGGGTTGTCCAGCCGGCCATCGCTACCGGTTTGGCGAACATGGGGAAATTTCCACTACCGGTTCTACCGAACGGGACTGAACCGGCAGGAACCCACCTCTGTTAAAAGATCATGAAAAGTAGTGATTTAAAAATATTACAAAAGGGTAAATATTAAAAAGTTAATTTTTAAGAAACACAAACCTTTCTATTTTTAAACTAAAATTATATTCAGGTCAAAGACAAAACTCTAAATGGGCCAAAATAGAATAAGATTAATGTGTGGAGAAAAAGAAGAGGAGTTTTTTTCAATATGAAAATGATAAAAACAGACCCAAGTAATGTTTAAAGCGATGCTGTCATTCTGACAATGAACACTGAAAAAATATTGACAAGTTTATAACAATGTGACAAAAAACAGAGGAAGCATTATATAAATAGAAGATTAAAAAGCGGAAAAAGAACTCCCAAAGCAGTCAGCAATGTATATAATTGTTTTGTAGGCAAATAAATGAAAATTTAGATTATTAATATGTGGTTTTTTTTAAAGACAAAACTACATTAGGTAAATTAATGAAAATAAACCTAATGAAAATATCCCAAATTAAGTTCTAATAGAGAATGTATGAAATACACGCAGTATATCAGCACAACAAGGATGAATAAATAACAGAAGCAAAGAAGAAGGAAAAATACCCAGGATACGCAGACATTAAACAAAATGGATCAGAGATAACTTTAGAAAAGAACAAAATGATAAATAGACTTAAGAGGTGAGTCATGTCCTGAATTTCAGTCCTGAACATCAGGCCTAATTAAGAACAACATAAAGCTTTCTCCATACTTGCAGTGTGAGTTCACAGCATTTCTCTGGTGATCGGCAGGTTGCAAAGAAATCCTGAGCTGCTCGAGTCTCACGGAATTCTGCAAAATAATTAGAAAGTGGATGGATCGAACAGTCATTAAGCGAACTGTTGTAAATCGAGAACTACCTGCAGTCACTCCCAGGTTTCTCCTTAGAATCTGATCTTTAGAATATTTTTCCACTGCCCTCTTCTCATTTGACAGAAATTTACTCTTGCTTCATAATCCATGGCTTATATATCTTATTAAAAATAAAGTGTCCGTACCCAACCCAAGAGAGTCAGGCTGATAAAGTGGTTAAGGCATCAGGCTAGAAACTAGGAGACTGAATTCTGGTCTTGCCTTAAATACCCAAAACCAGCTGGGTAATCTTGGGCCAGTCACTCTCTTTCAGCCCTAGGGAGAAAAAGGAATGGCAAATCACTTCTGAAAATTCTGGCCAAGAAAACTGCAGAGACTGTCCAGAATCAACATGGACTTGAAGGCACAAAAACCAATACCCATCCCACCCAAAATACCACCAATCACTTAAAAAGAGCCATAAGGTATAGAAAAAGCTATAATATTTAGCCTCCCAAATTCAGATAACTAGTGGAGTCCCTTTTCTCTTTGCTGCCATCTAATGGGTATCTGGACTTTTACAACTCGGATATGACACACTGACTAGACAGCAGAAACAGTATCATTGGGACCATAATTCCATTCAACTCAACCAATATGGCCAATGACTAAGAATAACTGGCACTGCAACTATTTGAAAACAATAAACTGCACCTCTTGTAGAAATTCAAGTCACCCTTTCTGTTTTAATTACCTGGCAGGTATCTTCCTGCCTGTCTCATGCACCAAACAGGAGTGTATTTTGTCTCTTCTCCACGTGCTGCTCGCAAGAAAGTGTCATTTTTTAATTCAGGAAACCCTGTAGGACTAATCAGAAAATAAAAAGCAATATGAACATAGAAGATGGAGACTTTGAATCTTCCAGATCACTATAGCTGGTGGTATTAAGCAGTTTTTTCTCAATATAAATTCTACAGCATTTCTGAGCCTAGGCATTACAAGAGTGGAAATCCTGCATCTGTACAGCGAAAATCAAATAATATATTTTTAATTCCTCCTTGGAATTAAGGTCAAAAGGTAATGGTGTCTGTCATAAATATTGTGGCAGCTGATTACAAGAGGAAAACAACATCACACGTGGCTTTGGGAAATCTTTCCAAGCTCTTAACCAATGGGAGGCATCCGTAATGAAGTAACACGCGGCATCTGTGCAAGAGCATTTCTGTTCCTGTCCCATGGTGTCTGTGCACTGGGAGGAGAATGGACCCCAGAGGTTCCACTCTGGGGCACATGACCAGGAGAGAGCAGGAAGGCTGCTTAGAATAGGGCACTGCCAACATTCAAAGCCTTAGGGATGCACTGTGGCTATTTGTTCAGGATTTCTTTTTCTCTGTGCTCCTGGCTAGGTCCAAACCATTTTGGTTTTGATCTTTCTTTTCACAGTGTGTGTGTGCTTACAGTGATTTGATCCCATTTTATTCACTTTCCAGAGTGTTATCCTGCTGACAGACAGGCAGGCAGAGTCCTAACCTCTTCACGTTTCTTTCTTTCCAATATTCCAAAGGGTTGGAATAAATAGACAAGGAAATCACAGCTTCTGGAAATTTCCCCCAACCACTTTAGCCCCCATAAGCAGCCTCAGGAGGCATCTGGGTTTCCTGCCATATGATAATGGGCTGTATCTCGATGCACTTTCTCCCCAGGCATTAAGCAGGTTGAATGCACACACAGATACACACATGGAGAGAGTGAGAGTGAGTGAGTGAGTGAGTGAGTGAGAGAAAGAGAGAGAGAGAGAGGGCGAGAGAGAGAGAGAGAATCGAGTGAGTGCACATTTAGACTGCATATGTTTGTGCGTTCTCCCCTTATGTTGTATATGTGTACTCTGGGAAGCACAAGACAGGTGGCATATACTCTGTGTCACCCCTGATCATTCCCTCTCTAACCCTTTCCCCTCTGACACGCCTTTCTGACCCATGCAGCACCTTTTGGGAATCCCCATACACCCAGGCTGTCTCCCACACATGCCATCCCTGACCTGCATGCACCTCTGGGTTCCCACTACCCCTCGGTACTCTTCCACATTCTTCCTGTGAATCATCTGCAAGCAGAGCACCTCTCATACACCCTTGTAGCCCCCATGCATTCTTCTGGAGCTACACTGTCCTCTGCACACCCTAACTGACCCTCAGAGCCCCTCTTACACCCCTGTGATCTCCACATCCTTTTTCATCCACACTCCCCCTCCCCCCATGCAGCCTACCTGAACCTCAGGCACCTTGGGCACTCTTTCCAACCTACATCACCATCCGCACGACCTCCCTAACCCTCACAGCATCTCTGATGCACATCGACATATCCTTCCCAAACCACATGGTACCTCTCACGCATTTCCATGTATCCTTCCTAACTTGCACCTACATGCACCTCCTTGCTCTGTCCCACTCCCAGCAGCAACCACTTAGCTGCCTGCTGGCTTCCTCACTGACTTTCTCCCTGTAAACTTTCCATAAACAAAGTAAATAGGAAAGCCTATAGGAATTTTATGGAGGAAGGGAAGGAGATAACAGCAGAATGATAGAGAGGGAGGGAAGGAAAGGATTTCTAATGCTCCCTGCCAGTTTCCCACAGGAACTGCTACA
The DNA here is from genome assembly GCA_032467955.1 of Pseudoxenodon macrops. Lineage (NCBI taxonomy): Eukaryota > Metazoa > Chordata > Lepidosauria > Squamata > Pseudoxenodontidae > Pseudoxenodon > Pseudoxenodon macrops. The sequence continues at coordinate 360,874 of JANHFT010002322.1, forward strand.
GGAAATTGGAAGTCACTCCTGCTTCCACTGCTTTTTTGCCCTCCCATAATCGTTCCGTTTCTCTGCTTAGGTAAGATAGTATCTCTGAAATGATGACCTAATGGGCATGGGGGGGTCTAGCCAGATATCAAATTAAGTTCCATTCTGTTCCATTTTCTGAGAATTATCCTAGTGAGGGTCAAACACACAAAATCCTGAGGTCCTTTACATAATTTCTTTCCAACTGTGGCAGAAAGCTGAAAATAAATGAAACCTCCCTCTCAATGGCTATTCATTTAAATTAAAAAATATCCGATCTTGATTATTTTTCTGGAAGTGATTATTGCCTCAATTGCAAAAGGAAAGCATTCTGAAGATTTTCAGAAACATTCTTAGCTCTGATTCCTAAATAAAAGTTATAAAATAAGCTTTACTCTTACATGCAAACCGCAAGTTCTGAATGTAGCATCCTCATCTCCTATGGAGATATATCCAAATGCTTCTAAATCCAGCCTGGGGTTTTACATAGGCACTTATGTAAACGGTTCTCAAATGAAAGCCGGTTTTTCTGTGTTTCTCAAGTAACATAAAACAGATGACAGGAAGTATGTGGCAGCTGAACCATAATTAAATTTTGCAACTTGACCACCTCCTCCAAATAAAGATGTTTACTGGCAGTTTCTTTTCTAAGCTCCAGATTCTTCTTTATTTCTTTTATTTCCTTATATTAATGATACAATCCAATGTTTCAAACCATAAAAACATCTCTCACACACACAAACACACCAAACTATCCAATGAACTGAACTAGTTATCAGTACCAGAAACAAATGCTTATACTAAATGAGGAAAGAATTATATAACCAATTCTAAAGCCCTTACTACTATTTTTACTCACCAGTTCAAAAACAATCCATAATCGTCTTCATTTGCTGACTCAGAAACACTGACAGAATAAGAAACTAAAATCACTGCCCTATTCTAAGCATCTGTATGAACGATCTGCACCAACCGAATATATCCCTCCCCCTACAAAAATAGTCCCTGTAAACAAAATGAAAAGAAATTCAAAAACTTAGTAGCTTGACTTTGAAACGGATGGGCCCCTGATGACAGAAATGGAAAACTGACAAGCCTGACAATACAACTTTGGCTCCCTTTGCCTGGGGTACTGAGGCAGAGATGGAGTTGTCAACTAGGCATGCTCCTTGCAAGACTTGTTGGTGTATTGAAGTTCAGGGTTTGGGATGAGAGAAGAGATTGCTGTGGGGGGAGGGATACATCCTCCAAACTCTGCAGAATTCCAGCCCTCTGAAAGCTAGTGTCAGAGCAGTTTCTTTCACATCACAGCAGAGCTAAAGTTAAATCTCCTCAGCTGTCAAAGAGGCATAACAGTGTAGGATTACACATGCTGACAGTTTATCCAGAAGCAGCTACAGATCTCAAATGCCCCTAGCCCCTATGCCACTGTCACACAATAACAATGATTTTTCTGAGTTAGCATAATCTTTTTTCATTGTCAGTAATATAGAGTAGCAGTTAACTTTTGATTACCTGCTTATACTGTCAGCATCATTGGTCAGGCAAAGAACAACAGCAGCAATGTAGTATATTAATCTTTTAAATGCAGGGTGATTCTGAAATAATTTTTCCTAAATTCCAGGGACTTATTCCCAGGTAAGTGTTCATAAGATTCTAACTTAAATGGTCCATGCATCATAAGAAAAAACTCTACATTTTTACTGAGATATATAAACTCTACTCTTCACTGAGATATATGGAATTGTACTGACCCACACTTTACACATACCATCTCAAAATTAATCCCTATTCAATCACTTAAGCCATCAATTTAAGGGTCTTATGGAGCAGTGAATCTCACAATTCTAGCCATTTTGGTTATAGGAAGTCTGTGAGCTATACAATATAAATTGGGAAGGAAAGGCTGAGGAAATTCTCTCTAAAGAGTTAAGATACAGTAGATAGATTCACTCGGTAGGCACAGGACAACGATAGCAGAACTTTAGACCTCAAATTGAACTGGACTGTGCACCTGTACTTTTTATTGCAAAATGTTCTTATTTAGAAATTATTTCAAAATATCACCTTTACAGCTCAATTCTATCATCTCACTTCAAAAATAAACACTGAGAACTTAAGTTTCTTGCCACTGTATATATTACAAAATGATGACCCAATATTTTCAACTCTTTTCACATTGATATTTCTGAAGAAAGGTGACATAGAGAAGTAGGGCAGCGTAAAATGTTCCAGATAGTGTGAATTGTAATTCTCCTGTCCCCTGACCATAGGCCATGCCAACTGGGGCAGACAGCAAACTAGATTCCAATCGTATCTGGAAGGTTACAGCTTTGCCTTCCTTGAACTACGGAGCAATTGAAGAGAGAGAGAGAGAGAGAGAGAGATTACCAGAATGCCATGTTCTTCGGCTGCTTCCCACACCCACAGATTATCTCAAACAGGGGACAAATGAGACATTTGAGCCCCCTGGTTTTTAAACCGCAGAACAAAACCGACTACTGAAACCTAATATCTTTTCTGCCAGCAGAAACACATTAAAACGAAGAAAGGCGAAGGATAATGAACTCTTTTATATGGCATTTAATTTCGTTGTACCAGGTGCAACGACAATAAAGTAAACTAACTAACTAACTGCCTATCATTCTTGACACAGTTGCTATCCGGCTCCAGACGGAACGGGAGTTTCTCGCTGGCTCATCCTGGGCGCTCAAACGAAACACTAGCGCCCCGGGGCTGCAAACCACTAGATTTCTCAGTTAAGTGGCCTCCTTTTCCTGGGCCTTCGAAATTGGAGAGCATGTCGGCACGTGAAGCTACCTGCTGCACCCACTGAAGACCTAATGACTTTGCCATAAGGGGTGGAAGGGAAAAAAGGCAGGAACTTCCATTTCTTGGGAGCATAACCCCGGTGCCTCTGAGAAGCAGATTTGTCCACTTTTGTGCCTCGTCCCCATGCAACCCAATTCATGCCGGACAGGTTAAGACACCGCTCCCTAATTTGCCGTATGCCACTGCCCTCCGACCGAACCAGCTCGGTGCCATGCAGGTTACACTACAATTCCCAAAGTTCTGCCGGCCTTAGTTAATGACCGCGAGATTTGGGGACTAGGGGAAATGTAGTCCAGTAATCTAGAGCAGAAAGGAGAAATGTTATTCGATCCCGCTGTTTCGTCTCCGCAGCCGCTACTCACACGACCATCCCATTCTTTTCCATCTTGCCCTCTACGAGGCGGTGCGTGTTTTTCCCGCTGCCTACCAAAAAAAAACACACACACACAAAACACCACCTCTTCTCTAGACTTCCGGATTCTTGTCCCGGCTGACCTAATTGGTGCTCTTGGGACCCGCCCAAAGTTTGCGTCAGAAGAGCGGGGCACCATTACCGTAATGATTGCCGTAGTAGCTCCGACCAAAAAAAAAGCAAAGTCAAAGAAGGCTTTTTTAAAAATAGAATAGAATAGCAGAGTTGGAAGGGACCTTGGAGGTCTTCTAGTCCAACCCCCTGCTTAGGCAGAAAACCCTACACCACTTCAGACAAATGGTTATCCAATATCCTCTTAAAAACTTCCAGTGTTGGAGCATTCACAACTTGTGGAGGCAAGTTGGTCTACTGATTAATTGTTCTAACTGATTGTTCTAATTGATAAAGAATTTGGAGTCTGCAATTTTTTGTATTATTATTGTTTTGGTTTTACATGAAGGAGGGCTTTCAGGAGGGCTATTAGACAGGTGGGAGTGGAATATTGAATTGTGAACCATCCAAATTCATTTGCTGAGATGGACAGCTATAGAAATCAAATCAAATCACTCAATCAACCAACCAACCAACCAACCAATCATCTAGTATGTTACCCAGCAGTTAGTCCTCAACTTACAGCCACAATTGGGACTAGAAAATTCATCATGAAATGATGTGGTAACTAAGAGAGGCATCATCACATGATCACAATTTGCTTCCCCTTTGACCTTGTTGGTTGGAAGCCAGCTGGGAAGGTAGAAAATCGAAATCATGTGTCCCTAGGATGCTGCAATCATCCTAAATACATGCCAATAGCTAAGTGCCCAAATTGTGAATCACATCACTTGCAGGGATAATATGGCAGTTATTAAGTATGAGGGCCAGTCATAAGTCACTTCTTATGTAACATTGAATGGTAGCTAAACAAATCATTGTAAGTCAAGGGCTACCTGTAGCTTCTTTGTAGGTAGCATTCTGTGTATAAGAGCAAACACAACAAATTAATATATCTCATGGCTATCACCCAAGATTATAAAGGCTCATCTATATATTGTCTTTTTAAACAGGTAGATAACTCCTTGATATTTCTTGGTTCTTATTTTGGCCTTAATTATGTCCCAAGTTAATTATGTCCCAAGAGACCTTGAGGCCTTTGAACTATGGTGCTGGAGAAGACTCTTTCGAGTCCCTTGGACTGCAAGGCGATCAAACCGGTCTGTCCTAGAGGAGATTAACCCTGACTGCACTTTAGAAGGTCAGATCCTGAAGATGAAAGTCAAATACTTTAGCCACCTAATGAGAAGGAAGGACTCACTGGAGAAGAGCCTAATGCTGGGAAAGATTGAGGGCAAAAGAAGAAGGGGATGACAGAGAACGAGGTGGCTGGATGGAGTCACTGAAGCAGTCGGCATGAGCTTAAATGAACTCCAGAGGATGTAAAGAACAGGAAGGGCTGGAGGAACATTGTCCATGGGGTCGCGATGGGTCGGACACAACTTTGCAACTAACAACAATAAAAACAATAGATGTCTATCTATATCTATCTATCATCATGAGTAATTCTACAGAAGTTTCTAAGTGATGGGTAAGGCTTGAAAACTATCTTAGATTGTTATTGAGTTCCTTCTAGTTCTTCCTTAGATTTATCAGTCCTAAATATAGTAATTGCCTTGGAGAGAGTTCCAGAGGATTTGAAACTATGAGGTGGTATTAATGGCAATAATCCTGTTGGTACCAGGATAAGGTTTAGCCAGGCTGACAGCATAGTTAGCCACACTTCGGGGCCACCATGTTTCTAACCTTAGTACTACACTACACTGGATACACATCCAATAAAAAAAAAAAGGAAAACAACTCTTTAGAAAAACTATTTTTTTCACAGGTGGAGTAGAGACCCAAACTGTGTTCCATATAAAAATTAACAACTGTGCTTTGCAATAAATACAGTGGTGGGCTGCTACATGGTTGCGTAGGTTCAGGTGAACCCTTAGCTGTGATTGCTGGTTGGGCCTGCCAATCCGCTCTTGTATTAAGCTTTCCATATATAACTAACTTTCTGGCTCGTTCCACCCGCCCATGCTGAGTTCCGCGCCACCCCTGCTGTACTCACTGGAGCTGCCTAAGTTGATTAGTGACAGAGGTGGGTTCCTACTGGTTCAGATCGGTTCTACCGAGTAGGTAATAGGCTGCTGGTGACGTCACGGAGCCGGTTCTGCTGCTCTGTGGGCGCCACCATCTTTTTTTTGGAATTTCTTTTTTTTGGGGGGAAAAAATTCCGGATTTTTCTTCTTCTGCGCATGTGCAGAAGTCGAGTTTCCGGCACTGCGCATGTGTTGCCATCTTGTTTTTGGCCTTTTTGGAATTCTTCGGGGCTTTTTCTACTGCGCATGCGCATGCCCACGCAGCACGGGAGGCAGCAAACCGCCGGCGAAGTAAGTTAGAACCCACCCCAATTAGTGGCATGTTTGAAGCTCTGTTTCTATCCCAAAGAAGCACGTGTGAGCAAAGTGAGTGCACATGCGCACGCTCACAACCAGCAAACCTGTTGTGAATGTAAGTGCAGCCCACCTCTGAATAAACAGCTTTATAGCGGAAGGAATGAAGCTTGATCTTTGTTTTTGATGGACTTTTAATACTGCCCTGGCCCTTTGGTGAAACATGAAAGTAGCATAATTGACATGAGCAAATCTCCTTTAGGAAACTTGGAAAAGAAGCACCAAGGTATTTGTAACATTTCACTCGCTCTGTGTCATAGGCTCACCTTATTAGAGGAGATCATGGCTTTTATCTTTTGCTAGTTAATAATTTCTCTCCTCTTAACAGTATTGAACAAGGGCCTTGAGGGATGTCCTTAGGCCACCCTGGGTTAATGACAAGATGTCAGCATCATTCACACAAAGCCAAATGGGAAGTATTTTGTCTGCCAGCCTGGAGGCAACATAATCAATCCCTGTAGGTGTTGCAAGGAATGTTGTATAGATATTATCAGGAAGAAGTCAAGATGCAACCTTGCTTAAGTCATTTAGCCACTGAACCTGAATTGGAGAGACACTCCCTGTGGCTGCTTCATATTTTAAGACTGGCACTGTTGTGAGTTTAACAGCAGCAACAACCTTCATCAATTGTGGTACTGTAGTTCCCACCCCCTCCCATCAGAGGACTTTTATAAAGAGATCAAAGCCACCTTAAATGCACAACAACAACACATAAATAAATAAAAATAAAATTAATCACCTCTGCTGCTTGTGATACTTTCAACTGTTGCAAAATCAAATTATATATGTATATATAATTATATTACATACATATAGACATTTATGTATATATATATTACACGGGTGTCAAACTCAAGGCCCAGGGGCTGGATCCAGCTTATGATGTGCTTAGATCTGGCCCATGGGACCACCCTGGAAACAGTAAAGGACTGGCCTGCAGTGCCTCTGCCAGCAAAAACAGAGCTTGGGAGGGCCATGCATGACCTTCCCGAGCTCCGTTTTCACTGGCGGAGGGTTTGATGAGGCCATCGCAGCTGAAAACAGAACTCGGGAGCCCATTTTTGCTGGCAGAGTGCTCAGGCTACCACAGGCTCCCCTGACACAAGTGACGTCGAGCTGGCCATGGCCACCCTGGTCATGCCCACCCCAGCCCCCCAAGGTCAAACACAACCCTGATATGGCCCTCAATGAAATCGAGTTTCACACACCTGGTTTACAGTATGCTAGAATAATATGTATTTATTTATATTGTATTTTTCAGGCAATAAGACTCAAAGAGTACTT
>JANHFT010002322.1:368011-378606 GCA_032467955.1 Pseudoxenodon macrops
CCACACTAAGCCACGCCCACAGAACTGGTAGGAAAATTTTTACATTTCACCACTGCTATATGCATTAAGCAGGCTTCTGGAAACCTATTCATGATAACTGACTAATGTCTGAGAGATTGTTTTCATGCTTTTTCCCTTGTTGGAATTGTGTATATTTAGTAACAGAATAGTAGAATATCCAGTGACAGAAAAAAACGGTATCTCCAGTATTAGGAAATACCACCATCTATTCCCATTAACTTCTCCTGATCTGAAATTCTACTTATTGCTGTATGTTTATTAAAATGGCATTTTTAAATTAAGATAGGCATTTGAATGCATTCAGCTTTGTATCCTCTCAAAATATGTAATTCCAGTGTTACATGATTACTTATTGATTACATGATTCCCTATTTGTGCAAGTACAATGTAGCTAATCACCTTCTGCCTTCCTCATCCTCCTGAAAGGACCATGAATAAAAGAATTTGTCTCTCAACCTATTCATTTATGTGTTTCTGAAAGATCTGCAGGTTGCTTTTGGAAAGTGACATTCACGTCTTACTTCAGTTCAATTCAGCTTTCCTATTCTCTTGTATCTTTTCACTTATTTCTGTTAATATTTCTTGTATCTTTTATTATTTCACTGCATAATTTTCCAATGTTTATTTTTCTATCTCTTTCCCTCCCCTATTTTGATTCTTCTATCTTCTTCCTCCAAATGCTTGGGTCCCTGGCTGGTTCTCACAATAGAAATATACCAGTCATTTTTCTCCAATCCTTGGCTTTGTCCTAACAGCCTCTATAGGCTCCCTTCTGTGTGGATCCAGGCCTTAGGGGATTTCACACAGCTGCTTTCTGGCACTCCCTTTTCTAGTTCCAGCAGCCACTACTTAATGGATTCTATGTCACAAAGGAGAAAGAAGAAGAAACAACAAGACGGCCTCCCCGCGGTAATCTTCTTTCTCAGATTTTGCCCAAAACCCCTGAAGTTTTCATTCTGTTGGGATCACTCACACACACACAGACACACACAGACACACACACACATGCATAAACACACACACACACATAATTTATTATAATGGTTGTATCTTATACATCTTTTTTAAATATAACTGTTAGAATTTTAAAATGAAAAGTCTAACAAGAAAACTAATATTTAGAATGGAAAAAAGAAAAGAAGAAAAATAAGAAAAGAACAACGATAAAAGTGCAGAAATCAAAAAGAAAAAATAATATAAAGTTATTTGAAATTTTCTGTTACAGAAATCATAAGTATAAATAAAAAATATATGATCTCTTAGTCTATGGTTACACATTGTTTACATTTTTATACTCTATTTTTTCCTAATCACGACCATGCATCATAAATTCACTTTTTTCTGTTTCACCCAAAAAGTCAATAAAAGATTTCCAATCAGCATTAAACTTAAACAATGTTCTATATCTAATTCAAATTGTCAAGTTGGACAGGTTACCAAGTTCTTTTTTATATATAAAAAAGTTTTTTTCCTCTACATACAAACATTTTATCTTTCTTTAAACAGTCTATCGTCTGGGTACAATTTTTTTGTGCCATATCAGTTACAGCTTACCACCACATTTATTATTTATATCTATTCTTATCTTAGTAATTATATTCAATACTTAACATATCTGTTGTTGTAACATTTCTCTTCTAAAACTTATTCTGCTTTATGATACATTGCTTTCATATTTATTCTCTAACCATTGATAGAAAACCTCCCATATATTATAGTAATCAAGTTAGCAAGTTCCATCATCTTCACCATCAATTCCTCTATTGTGAGTAAAGTTGAATATCCACCTTTGTGCATATAATAATCTTTCTGCAGTATACAAAAACAAAGTTTTTTTCCCAAATTCTTATCCACCAGTCTCAAAAGGAAAGTCTCTAGTTTCAATTGCATATTAATCTTTAACATTTTCTGCATTATTATATGTAATTGAGTATAAAATTTTGTAGATTTTTTTTACAACTTTCCAGGCCAGCAGGATGGGGACCTGTGATAGCAGCTTGTATGAAATGAAATGAAACAGATTAATCTCCCAGTAGAATGAGTTGCCGTAGGGAATTATGATATGGAAGCAGCTTCAAACAGAATGAAAAGAATTGCGTTGGCAGAATGACACAGATTTGTATAGAGTTACACTAATAGGAATCATGAAAAAAGATGCTTGGTAGAATGATAAAGTGAAACAGGCTGTGGGTGAGGAACTGTTCCTATAAGATAATGCTTAAGAAAAAAAATAAAAATTGAATGAAAGATATTTTACAGTTTATAAATTATAGTAAAAATATTTGAGAAGAATGTGGTCAAAGAACAAGGAAAAGGTAAGATAAAAAATAGAGAAAGGCACATTTATTTTGATGGAAATAAAACAAATTGCTTTGGAAAATGAAAAGCCAAGTCAAGTGGAGAAAATGGGATTCAAAATGAAAATTATTTAGGATGAAACTGAAGTAAAGTGAGGACAATTAACCAGTGGAACAGCTTGCCTTTAGATGTTGTGGGTGCTTCATCACTGCAGGTTTTAAGAAGAAACTGGATGGCCACTTGTCTGAAATGGTATAGGATCTTCTGCTTGAGCAGAGGATTGGACTAGAAGACCTCCAAGGTCCCTTCCAACTCTATTCTGATCTAAAGGAATATTACTAAATAAATACGATGAGAAGAAAGTTATAAATGATAAAGACATAATTGGAGAAATATTACAATATAAATGGTCTTTGCTTACGGGTGTGTGACCTGCTTATTATTTGTGTGAAGATTGCATCTCTGCCCGACTCTGGAAAAATGTTCTGATTGTTCTACTTTATAACAGGAATGATAACAAAAGTGCATGGAAACTACAGGAGGATTACTTTCTACAGTGGATTTTTGCATGTAGCAGAATTTTTATCAAAAAGATTCAAAAGGTGATATTTAGAAAAACGTGGGAAATTCAGTGCATTTTTATGATGAGTAGGGGAGATACAGACCAATTTTTTGTATTTAGCAGATCCCTTGAAAATGAATGAATGTTTCCATGGTTTAGGTAGTCCTCAACTTATGATCAAAATTGAGGCTAAAATTTCTGTTCCTAAGCAAGACAGCTCTTAATAAATTTTGCTCCATTTTATAACCTTTCTTGCCACACTTGTTAAGTGAATCGCTGCAGTTGTTAAGTTAGTAACACGGTTGTTAAAAGAATCTGCTTCCCCATTGACTTTGCTTATCAGAAGGTCACAAAAGGGATCACATGACCTTGGGATACTGCAACCATCATAAAAATCAGTTGCCAAGCATTTTGATTACGGGGATGCTCCAATTGTTGTAAGTATGAAAAATGATCATAAATTACATTTTTCACTGCCATTCAGACACTAAATGAATTCTTGTAATCCGAGAACTAACTTATTGTTGTAGATAAAGTACATGATAAAATGAATAGATCCGAACTATGGAACTGTGTGTGACTATGAAAGTGAAAGTTAAAAGTGAACTGGCAAATACATTAAGAGTGATACATGACACATGTAAAAACATTCATATTCTTCAATAGAATTAGCCGTGTAAGGAATCCCTTGCTAAGGTTTCCTGGCATATCTATGAGTTCTGCAATAAGAGAATAATAACTTGACATCAGAAGATACAAGTATATTGGCAGTTCTTACAATGGAAGAATGTAACAGCGAAGACTTTATTATTTCTTAGGGGAACAATGATTTGGAGTCAAGTGAAATCTAGGCTAGCTGATAATAAATTACTTAAAATGGTGAGAGTTGAGAGCAGTCTATAAAGATTTCCAGATATATATCTTCAAACCACATGATTAATGGATAACAAGGTAGTAAATTATATTCAATGTAGCAAGTGTAAAATGAAACCAACTGAAACACAAGAAAGTCTAGCTGAAAATATACATTGGTGATACATGAATTGGTTGTGATAAATAAGGAAAACGTTACGAGATTGTAGCCACTTGGAAATATTAATTATATGTTGATTGATGTGTTGGGGAGCCAATTCCATGTCAGAATGTGGTAGGAGGCAATTTTATACCAGGATTTTAGAGCCAAGGTGGTGCAGTGGTTAGAGTGCAGCACTGCAGGCTACTTCAGCTGACTGCTAACTGCAGTTCAGCAGTTGAAATCTCACCGGCTCAAGGTAGACTCAGCCTTCCATCCTTCCGAGGTGGGTAAAATGAGGACCCAAATAGTTGGGGGCAATATGCTGACTCTGTAAACCGCTTAGAAAGGACTGCAAAGCACTATGAAGCAGTATGTAAGTCTAAGTGCTAAGTGCTAAGTGTTATATGTGAGAGTCAAACGTAGAAAAGAAACATTCTAGAACATTAATACTCTGATAGCTTTTTGAAAGACTAAGTCTATAAGTATACTTAGTCATGCTATTTCAGTGGATATTGAAGCGGAAGGGGGTGGAGAATAACTTTAATGCCTGAGCATTTGCAGAAGGGAGTGATAAACAAACTTATACAACTATGAATACTGCAGAGGAGGAATATTGAGAATTCTCGAAACCAGACCGTTGGCCCTGTTAATGCAAAATAGATAACAGAATGATAGATTTGGAAGGGACCTTGGAGGTCTTCTGCTAACAACTTCTTGCTCAGGCAGGAAGTCTTATACCTATGATGGTGAACCTATGGCACTTGTGCCAGACATGGCACGTAGAGCCCTCTCTGTGGGCATATGCTTAGTCGCCCCAGCCCAGCTCCATCACATTTCTCCATCGCATTTTACTCAATCAATTCCAACTTCTTGTGAAAGAAAAAGATCTCATGAAGTTGGAATTGATTGAGTGAACTTTTTTCACTCATGCGCTTCACAAAGGGGGATACGGGGTCCCCTCCTTCTGAAGCCCATTACAACGTGAACCCACAATGCAACCTTGCATAAGGCGGGGGGGAGAGAGAGAGAGACAAACACAGGGAGGCAGAGGGAGAGAAAGAGAGGGAGAGAGAGAAAAACAGAAAGAGGGGGAGAGGGAAAGTGAGATGGAGGGAGAGAGTGGGAAGAAAAGAGAAATCATTACAACGTTTTTCTTTTTTATTGTTGCTAAATGTAATATTTCAAAAGCAGAAAAAAACGAAGGGGCATAAAAGTGCATTTATCACATTCTTCTTAGAACAATTAACTGAATTCTGCATTGTTTATCATTATTATACGTAGTAAAACCTCATTATTCAGGTTAAATTGCCATGTTGGCACTTTGCGATAAATAAGTGGATTTTGGGTTGCAGTTTGGGCACTCGGTCTCTAAAAGGTTGCCATCACTGCCCTATAGCATTTGAGACAAATGGTTGTCCAATTTCTTCCTAAAAACTTCCAGTGTTGGAGGATTCAGAACTTCTGGAGACAAGTTGTTCCACCGATTAATAGTTCTAACTGTCAGGAAATTTCTCCTTAGTTCTAAGTTGCTTCTCTTCTTGATTAGTTTCCATCCATTGCTTCTTGTCCTACCCTCAGGTGCTTTGGAGAATAGCTTGACTCCCACTTCTTTGGGGCAGCCCCTGAGATATTGGAAGACTGCAGGGGACCACAGAGGAGGGTCCAAAAGGTTAATAAAAGTTAACAAGGTCTCCTGCGTTGGGCAGGGGATTTGAACCACAATTATTTGCATGATGCTGAAACCATAAGCTTGAAGTCGATTCAACATTCAGCTACAATATGTACCGTGCTAAGTTCCGATAAGGAACTGGGTTAACTTAATAAGCCACCATTTGATCATCATGTTTTTTTTGGGATGAGATTAAGTGTGACAGTGTAATTTTCAACTATCTAAATGTTGTGTTTATTCAAAAGGGATCCTCTTGAAGGCGGTGAAGCTTTCTTCCAGATGAGGGTGGATGCAATTGCAGTTTATACGTTCTTAAAGAAGCAAGTTTATCAGTGCCTGTGATTTAATAGTCAGATAGTTGCAACACTCACATGACAGATGGACTAATAATGCATCTAACTTGTTAAGAACAAGCTAAGAACAAATATTGCATGAATCAAGGAATTTTTAGATATAACCTAGTCATAGCAACTAGAAACATACCCACGGTCTCTATGTGGTAGAACCTGACTGAATTCTGCATCAGATCATTGATCCAGAATTCCAAATCCCTGTGGTTTAAGGCTTGCTAAAAATACATGTAAAATTTGGGTACCAGATCTGAACTGTATAAATCTTAATTTTCTTGGAGCCATTTCACAATTGTCTGTGATTGAAATAAGATCTCTAAGAGTTGGTATCAAGAACTGAATTTGCAACTTTATATAACAATGCTGTATGAATCTGATTATGCACTTCTGTAATAGGACTAGAAAAAATATTTTAGGAATATTTTATGACAACTAATTCTTAACTTACTAGGTCAGTCTATCTCTCAACCTAGGGTTAAGTTTTAGGCCAATCAATTCATTAATTTATAGTTTGTGAGCAGCAAACAAATTACAGTATTGCAGCTCTTTGCTACCATCAACCTGGAATTTTGCAGCTCTAGCATGGCAGCAAATGGTCAGCCTGTGTGTGAAAAAAGAAGTAAAAATATGCTATTGGGGGGAAATGCTAAATTCTCTTTTTTTTAACCATTTTTAATTTTTAGAGATCCCTCCATTTCCCTTTCAAAATTCTCCAAGTGTTGAAATGATCTTGCTGTTTTAGTTGTACATATTGCTGTTTTAGTTGTGTAAAACTGAATACTTGGAAAGTGAAGTGTATAATATATCATATTTTCAGTGCGCTGTGGATTCTCCCGCCAAAAAAAAAGGTTGAAACAAAGAAACTGATAAAACTGCCTTTGACAACACCCCATATTTTTATCTATACGATGCTGAATGGTGCTGCGGTTAAGGCCATTTTTATCTGCAGAGTGCATGGTGTATCTGTAGAAGAGTCACCCATATTTTTTAATCAGTTTGAAGCAGAAGTGGCCTCTGACGGTTAATATAGGAAGACATCACACAATTAAAAGCTCAGAACTTATAAAATCCCCCAAATATTTAATTACCAAACATGTAATGATAATATACTTAATAAACATATACATAATTACTTAATGCGCTGCCCAGTCACATGTAACACAGAATAAAATGTATTTCTAATGTACGTAAAGAAACCTGATCTTAAGATTTTAGCCATCACCAGCATTAGCCAAGGCATTTCACTGCCTTAGGTAAAGTGGTAAATTTCCCTTTCACTGCTGTCCCATCCATGTTTGGGCAAGCTATTTTATTACCTAATGTGTAAAAATCCTTCCACTGTTTTTCCTTTCATGGCATCCAAAACCAGGCCATCAAGAAAACAATATCACTTAATCTAACAACATAGTTTGCATCTTCAGCTGTTTGGAAGCGCCTTGAAAAAGCTATGCTATATTCTTCCCCTTGGATGAAGCCCTAAATTGGTTTCAATATGAGTCTTAAAAGTAAAATACTTATTTTCAGAGGCATCATTTTAGCTAGATCCCACATTAACATATACTTTTAAAAAATAATTCTGCTAATAGATAATGTATATGTCATAGAGCTGTGATGGTGAACCTATGGCACGTGTGCCAGAGGTGGCATGCAGAGCCCTGTCTGTGGGCATGTGCGTTGCCCGAGATGCTCTTCCAGGTTCGGACACCTGGTTCGGCACGCATGTGCACCAGCCAGCTGCTCTCTTCATGCAAAGACCATGTACGCACCAGAATCCAGAAAAGAACAGTTGGCCACTGCATGCTGGAACAGCTGGCCAGTGCGCATGCGCATGATGGAACCTAGAAGAGCAGCTGGCTGCCATGCACATGCGCACTGGCCAGCTGCTCTTTTTAGTTCCAGCACTCTGGTGTGTGTGCATACATGCAGGCACGCACACGCTCCAGTTTTGGCACTCGGTGCTGAAAAGGTTAACCATCACTGTCATAGAGTAATAAGAGCCTTACTGGATCACAACTGGATATAACTGGATTAAATAAAACAAAATACATGCAGTATGAGTACATAAGTGAAATTCAAGCACCAAGCAAGCCAGTTTCTATACCTGGAATGCCAGTGGGAGAACATATTATCCATTACTTCCAGCTGTTAAGTTCTACTTTGAATCCAACCACTCAGAAGCAGTGTCACCCACCACTATTTCAGCATTACCAGCTCAAAAGGTAGCCTATCCCTCCCACTCTGTGACACCTCCAGTTAAACCCCTGATGTGAAACTCTAGAACAGGGGTCTCCAACCTTGGCAATTTCTGGGAGTTGAAGTCCTCCAGGCTTAAAGTTGCCAAGGTTGGAGACCCCTGCTTTAAAAGTGGTGAAAAATGAGACCATCCCTCCCTGCATTGCTCCACCCATCAGGATAGATAGACCAAGATGGATGGATTACGGACAGATCAATCCAAAGACTTGTCACTCTCAAGGTGGGAGTTGGGTATCCCCAGAGGAATCTTGGGAATTTTAGCCTTGAGGACACCATGCAGGGGTGGGGCGTTAAGCCTGTTCCCATAGTGTGGTGGGTGGGTTTTGTCTAGGAAGATTCAGGTTCAAATCCACTTGATTATAAATTCTGGTGTGGGCATTCAGGCCAATGCTACTTCTCAGAGCTATGGAGAGAAAATTAGGGAATAATCTCAGGTAAATCATCTCCTGTTCTTTCAAAAACAAACCCCAGACATCAATGCAGTAAATAACACATTTTTCCTGGACAAGTTGAAGTCTTGCTGTCTGTCTTGCTGTTTTAAACACCAGAGGTGCTTTCTTTTTCGTTTTCTACTGTATTTATAATATATATATATTCCCCCCCCCAATTCTTTTTTGTTTCCCGCAAACATAATCGATCAGGGCAATGTCCTTCTGTTGATTGGGATTCGCAGAGGTAACTGTCAATCATCGATAACCTTAACCCCAACCTATTTGGTGGGCAAAAAATACGAGACGGCCAAAATAAGCAGACCTTAATGGATTGGTGGTTCGAAATTCCCCGGCGGGCAGAAAGACCAAGAGCCCCGGCGCTCACGGGCTAACCGAGCTATTCCCACGCCGCGGACTCGCAAAATCGCGACCTCCCTGATTTACTTTCCGCCGATAGAGGATGCTTTACGGTAGAGCAGCCGGAATCGAGGCGGAGGAGGAAGCAGGAAGCAACCTCGGTTGCCTCCTTCTGACCGCCGTTGAGCTTTCGCCGGCTGCGGTAAGGAAGGAAAGGCGAGAACCGGTGGAGCGGCTGCCTCAGCTCCCGTCCCTCCCGGTCGAGACAGGCAGGATGGTCCCTTCGAGTGACAGCGAGTCTCCGCACCTGCTGCTGGGCCGGCTGCGCTTCCTGAGCGAGGCGATCGGTTGCCTGATCCGGGCGGAGCCCCTGCCCGCCGCTTTGGGCTACGTGCCCCGCGAAGTGCAATACAAGCTCTGCAAGGATCCCAGCGGCCAAGGGCCCGCCTCGGCCTCGGGCCGGAGCCTGTTGTCTGTGTGGGAGAGCCCAAGCAAAGCTGCGGGCGGTGTGGGTCCCGGTATCAGGAAAGGTCCGGGCAGGGCCACCATCGAACTGCGCAAAGGGTCGTGCATTCGAGCCAGCGGCGAGGAATACTGCAACGGGCACGGGCTCTGGGTGAAGCTCACCAGGGTAAGGGACAAGGCGGGGCCCCGTCTCTCTCCCCCTCTCTCTCCCTCCCTCTCGAGGCCGGCCTTTGGACCCGGAGGCTAATCCGAAGAAACGGAGTGAAACCCTGCCGGGTCTAAACCGTTTCGATCCCGCGTTAGTTCCAAGTGGATCCTGATCAGGATATTTATCTAGAGAGGCCCGGCTGCGTCCTGAATATGTTCAGAGACACTCCGGAATTATTATTCGAAGCTTGTGCCAGGATTCTGAGGCGCCCTTCAAATTAGAAAATAAAAAAAGAAGGGACTTAATGCAAATAGGATTGAGATAGAAGTGGAGATTCCCATTTACCCCCATTCTATTCCTTTCCATTTGTGGCTGCGTGGTACCCATGTGACTCAGTCATGTAAATGGCTGAGTGGGTGGAGGAGTTCAGATTTCCCATTTTGGCCAAGTTTAGCACCTAATTATTTTATGGGTCTACCTTGTAGTTTCTTACTAGAAGTGGTTTGCCACTGACTTCTTTCATCATGGTTTCTCCCCCTCCCTCTCAATTTCCTCCTCCATCCTATAGTTTTGGGTTTCCTGCTTTCCCAAGGGTGCTTAGCATTTTGAAGATCACCTGCAGCCAACCAGGTGTAACCACCTGCGGTAAGACTGTCAGCGTTAGTGTTACAAATGGTTAGTTCTGAACTTGGAATAGACTAACTATATAAGAAGTGCATGAACTGTTGGATGTCAAACAGTTGTCAGAACTAGAGACTTCACTTCATGGCTCTTCAAAGCTTATGAGCTTATGACACCCAAGGCTATAGGATCAAACTGATCAGTCTTACCGATATTCTGAACATCTACGCAGAAACTTTTCTAATTAATCAAATTGCCAATTCTATACAGTTTATGGTACAGGATAACATTTTGTATATTGCTGTAAATATCCCTTTATTTATATACATGCAGGACTGTAACTTGTTGTTTGTATCCTATGACTTCTTATTGATATTGTTTCCTGATTGCTTATTTGTACCCTAT
>JANHFT010002322.1:388745-402934 GCA_032467955.1 Pseudoxenodon macrops
TTAAGGGGTTTTAAACTTTTGTATTGTATGTTTTTTATTATTGGCTGTTCACCGCCCTGAGTCCTTCGAGAGAAGGGTGGTATATAAATTTAATAAATAAATAAATAAATAAATGTGCAAGATGAAACACGGTTATTATTATTATTATTTTTGTCCCTAGGAGCTACATCGGGGATGTGTGCGTGCTGGAAGACATGACTACTCACTTGCCTGTCATTGAAGTCCGCATTGTGGAATGCAAAGGTGTGTGAGTGTCAATATGAGGATGAAGTTTTTAATCTTTGGGAGGATCATTTGGTAACTCTGAAACTCTTATTTTGGGATTTTATTACGCCTGTATGCAATTTCAAAGAGCCAAATGTAACAGTTTCTTTATCACACCTCCCAAGACGTCTGTTATGGGCTCTGTTCTTGAGGAAAATGTCAAAGCCCATTATTAACAAATAAACCGACATAGGGGGATTATGATGATGATGATGATGAAAGGGTAGACAGACAAACAGATACATATTGTAGTTTTAAAAAGAACATAAAAACTTCACAAATTTATAACGAATAAAGAAAACAATGAAAGAAAAACACAGACAAAAGGGGGGGGAAACATTTTTTTACCTTTTTTCCCCCCAATCCTCAATTTCTTTTTTCTATAACAGCACATCATTCAGTCTCCATCTGAAAGAACTAGATTTTCTTTTTAAGAAAAGAAAATCCAGTTCTTACAGGACTTACAGGATTTTGGTTTGCAAAAACCTGTCTTGGTAAAATCTCTAATTTGGAAAATCTAGTTGCCAAGTCTCTTGAAATCCAAATCATGTCTATTCTTGAAAATGTTTTTGAAAAACGTATATATTTTCTTGGGGTGCCATTTTTCTGCTTCATATTCCCCCACCCACACACAGTAATTTCTTCTGTCTATACAGAGGAATTAATTATGTATTTCAATTATTTGCTTGCTTCATATGGTCCTTTCCTTTTATGCAGATGATGGGATTGATGTCCGGCTCCGGGGCATAAAGGTCAAATCATCTCGGCAACGAGAATTGGGGCTCAACGCAGACATGTTTCAAACAGCCAACCTGGTGAGGTATCCACGACTGGAAGGCAGAGACCCTGATATGCTTTATTGGCGAGCTATGATCCTGCAAAGGTATAGAAGTGTTAGTTAGGAACACTAATAGAGAAGTTCTAATGAGCCACATTTCCACAACACTGGATGGGAATAAGAAAATATATGAGAGGCCTCTGCAAACAGTTGAATTAATTAAAAGAGCATCAAGATCTTTTTTTTAATCATTATCCCACCCTAGGTGTGTATCAATTTTCTTCTAGTGTAATAGTATGTGGGAAAAACCTTACGCGACTGGAGCAAGAGAAACTGCCTTAGGAAATGGTCAGAGAAGAGATAGCATGGCCTACAGCTGCATGGTAGGCAGGGCAGAAGGCTCTTTGGACCCTCTCTAATTTCTCAGGCTGTAAAGGAGATTGGGGGAAGAAGGATTGCACTTTGAGACTTGCAAGATTGATGTCAGCCTTACTAGGCACAGGAAACATGACCAGACGAACAAAGTCTACTTTATTGTAAAGGTACATGTAAGTCTCAAAGTATGATTCTGCCCCTGCCTCCTTTGCAGGTGGAAAAATGAGGGAGGGTTTCTTCTGAACCTCTTTTCCACATACCATTATACCTAGGGATACTATATCTCTTTGATTTCCATACTGAAGCACTGTTTATTTGAGTGCTTACTTCCATAAACCAGGAAGCATCTCATTCTTCCACTAGCCTTTCCTAGTATTATGACCATGTGAATTCTCTTCATTTCCATTGCTCTTCTTCATTTCATGGTCATGCCTTCCTGGTTTCCTTGCAAACGTTTTCATTTATAAAGGCTCAGAGAATTTGTTTGGATAGGAGATACATTTGAGAAATAAACAAATAATGCTCAGTGGTAGAGGGATGCATAGAAAAAAATTAGGAGGAAAAGAGCTCCTAGTGGACAGGTGGAATATAAATTTAATCATAATGTTGTTTTATTTACATGACTATATGGAATCACATTGTACCCTCACCATCATGTATCACTGTACATTATTTAGATATTTCCCCACATTTTTGGTGCTGTTTCTTTCTGTTCTGATAGGTTTATCAAGATCTTGGACAGTGTGCTTCATCATCTTGTACCAGCCTGGGACTACACACTTGGCACCTTCAATGAACTAAAGGTGAGGTGACTAAACATCCTACTGATGGGTCAATATCAGTTCCCCCCTCCACCCATCCAATCAATGCAGTAATAATGACCATTCTGTAGTAGCCAAACCTGCCTTTCCTTGGAAAAACTGAAGCAGTTGAATAAATGTCTCTCTCTGCTCCAACCTAACTAGACAATCAAACAGGCTAATAAATCAACAGGCTTTGAATTCTATGGTATAGTGCAATATCGGGTTTTCAATTTCAATTATACAGAATGTAAAGGATGTATGTTTGTGTTTCTATTTTTATAGTTATAGTGCATACTGAAGGTGGCATTTAATTTCGTTGTACCATGTGCAATGACAGTAAACTAAACTAAACCTAACATTGCCATCCTGTTTCTTGAAGGTAAGTTGAAAATGATATAGCAGAGAAGACGTGTAAGGATGCTCTTGCTGGGGAACTGTCCTTCAACCATTATTTAAGCAAGCCCAGTATTTTAAAAAGGATGGCTCTCTAACTTCACTTTAACGAGAATGTGCACGTTGTATTTTCTTTTCATGTTCAAGTTCATTTTTCAATCTTCAGAAAAAGTTTTCTATTCATCATTCTAATGAGATTCCTTTTAAATCCGAATTTGAATGAATATGACAACTTAAAACTCAATGGAATAATTGCATTTTATCCTCTGTGGGATCTGCAGGTAGTCCTCATTTAACAAGCCCTCATTTAACAAATATGAACTGCAGCTTTTTATACAAGGTTGCTCATAAATCTTCAATAAATTTAAAGTGCATCAGCATTTTTAATGAGAGATGGGAATGACTCTCTTCATTAAATACACATTTTCCTGTATCAAAGTGTTTCTAGTAGGAAAAAGAACTAAGCTATCAGCATATCAAGAATACTTGGGTGTTGGGTCATGATGATTGAGCCCAACTGACTGGAAAAGTAAGGGAAAGTGCATTAGATATTGGGCTATTGCTCTGTTTGAACCAATTGTTATTCCCTGACAGCATATCAAGCAGTTTCTGTTGCTGTCCAAGCGACGGACAGTACTAAGCAGCTATTGCCTCAGGGACTCTGAAACCAGCAAGCCCAACTTCATGCCACGCCTCTACATCAACCGGCGCCTAGCCATGGAGCATCGCGACAATCCTGCCCTTGACCCTACCTGTAAAAACACTGTCTTCACCCAGGTAAGGGGAAACACGTGTAATAGCATGTCCTTCTCCACTATGGGATCTTTCAGATGTGTTGGGACAATAATTTTCAAAACGGCTGTCTGATATTCTGGGAGGTATGGAAGTAGCATCTAAAGAATACCAAAGTAGGAAATATTGCAGTAATTATTATTCAGGAGCAGTAATTTCCTTCTTTATTTCAGAGTGCGTTTTTACGCTGTGCTCGATATAATGAACGAAATGCCATATCACAGCTAACTATGGCGTAGCCTTTTTAAGACTGGGAAGCATCACTTTGGGATCCTTCAATTTACAATGGAACTTTTACAGGAATATTTATTTTGTGTCATGTATGTGTGATGCTGTTAAATAATTGAATTTTAATTCTTTGTCCTCTATGATGGGTCCCCAGGGCCAGGGCCCACTACCAGGCCTTGGTCTATTCGCAACCAGGCCACGCGAGTGGCAGACTGGTGCACATGTGCGCACGCACGCATAGCTCAACTTGCACAAGTGGCCGGCTGGTGCGCATGAACACAGGCACAGCTCAACATGCACATGTTTAGCTGCATGCACAGCCACATGTGTGCCGGCATGCTGCTCATGCTGTGTGCCAGCCCACAGCTCATGCAATCCAGTTCTAATCTCCCTCCCCCACTGGGCCGCCAAGCCATAAAGGTTGGGGATCACTGCTCTATGAAAGGGGTCCCCAACCCCCAGGTACCAGACCAGACTGGTACTGGTCCGTGGCCTGTTAAGAACTGGGCAGCACAGCTGGAGGTGAGCAACAAACCAGCAAGCAAAACCAAAACCATCATCTGTCTCTGGTCCATGGAAAATTGTCTTCCACTAAACTGGTTGAGCAGCAGGTGAGCAAGCAAAACCAAAACCATCTTCCTCCAGTCCTTGGAAAAAGTATCTTCTACGGAACTGATTTCTGGTATCAAAAAGGAACTGCTGCTCTATGGTATCCACAGGTGATCTTCATTCAACAGCCTCTCGTTCAGTGACCATTCAAACGTAACAATGGCACTGAACGACTGATAGATATGACCAGTCCTTGTGCTTATGGCCATCACAGCACCTCCATACATGATTGTAATTTGGATGTTTGGTGCTCAAAGCATGATTGTGACATCATGGTGCTCCAAGGCCACATGTTCATCATGTGCAACCTTCTTTGCTGGCATCCTATAAGCGAAGTTAATGGGGAAGTAAGCAGGAGGCTGAAAATGGCAACCACATGACATCCTCATTTGACACTCATGGTAATTTGCTTAAGGATGATGGCAGAACAGGGAGTGCTGGAATTTCCATTGCCGAGTTATGTGGTTACACGACTCACGTTTCACAACTCTTGTCTTCTAGTGACAGAAACTCCAGTCCCAATTGCCATTGCTTAAGTGAGGAGTACCTCCTCTGATGAAAATAATTCATTTTCTTTGAGCTTTTATCTAATCCCTTTCCCCACCCCTCCCCACCCCCAGGAATTGTGGTTGATTTGCCTGTCTGTTTTGTTTTAGGTGTTATGTTAACATTTCTCTCTTTGGCCGAGTTCTATTCTTCTTATCAATGAGCTATAATAGTTTCCTTCATTTTATTGTTAGCATCACTGTGAAATTGGCCCACAAGATTGTAATTTTCCCAAGACCAGCCAATAAACTAGGAGTTGCAGTTTCAGTTGTCTCACATAGTGGTCCAGCCATATCATCAAACTGGCTTTTTCATTTTATTTGCTGGGGATCTACTTAAGCAGAAAAGCATTCCAGCAAAGTAATTTTATGTGTCCTGATCTACTAATTGTTTCCTTTCCAGTTTCCTGCAGAATTAAAATGCACTCGATGGCTCCAAGGGCAGGATATTCTTGCTTTGCCATCTATAAGCACCATGGTGAAGTTTTATTTTCTTCCACTTTTAAAGCTTTAACTGCACTTTCTGCTCTTCCTAGGTATATGAAGGCCTGAAACCTTCTGACAAGTATGAGAAGCCACTGGATTATAGGTGGGTGATCCTTGAACCATTTGTTTTTCTTCCTTGTCCTTTTTTCATTTCAAGTTTTTGGGGATCTGAAATTTAAAGGCCTGGATGACAACTATGGTAGGATTTGCAAATAAACCAAAAGTTCATTTTTCAAGGAAAGAGAAAACCTGATATTAGGGGTCCTTGGTGCTCTGTGAGTCTGGTTGTTTTTTTGTTTGCACATATTTTATTACCCATAATCGCCATTGTTTTGGGATTGCACCAGTGGTGAAATCCATTTTTTAAAACTACCGATTCTGTGGGCGTGGCTTGGTGGGCGTGGTGTGGCTTGGTGGGCGTGGCGGGGGAAGGATATTGCAAAATCTCCATTCCCACCCCACTCTGGGACTAGCTAGAGGTGGTATTTGCCGGTACTCTGAACTACTCAAACTTTCCGCTACCGGTTCTCCAGAACCTGCTGGATTTCACCCTTGGATTTCACTCAATGTGCTTATTACTATTGGTACTACCTTTGCTTTCTTTTGTCACAGTTATTCTATTTTCATCACAAGTTATCTAACTATTAATATAATCATCAAAATTGGCTCTAATATTTTGACTAATGGCTAGCCCACTTGATAACTCTAATTTTTATTTTATCCCAGGTGGCCATTGCGGTATGATCAATGGTGGGAATGCAAATTCATTGCTGAGGGCATCATTGATCAAGGTAAGTTTGAAACTTTGCATTGACCCAAATGATGCCTTGCTTAAATTTAGCCTTTAGTGCTCTGCATTGTTCAATAAAAGGAGAATAAAAGCACGTTTCTTGGCATTGTGTTTCAGTTTTGAGTCAATGGAATTAAAATGGCCACGTAAAGGTCTAAATAACCTTTTTCATTTTATTTTGTTTCTTGCTCCCAATTCGTGTTATTTTATTGTGCCCATCATTATTGCAATGGTACCTGCAGATATTATTGATTTTGATAATTTGTAATTGAGCATTTGGATTTTCTGTGGACCATGTTTGAATTATAGGCGTGACATGATCCAGGTTATAGGATTTTAGACCTGGAAATTTGGCTGTTGCAAGAGCCAGGAAAATAGCTATTGTGTAGCTGTATTTTTAGTAGTGTCAGATTTTATTCTTAGAACAATAGTCCTGCAAAGACCTGACTGTATAAGAGTAGATTAGACAAGTCATAATTTTTTTTTTCTGCCTCTCCCCCCCGGATGTAATCACCCCACAAAAAGATGGACTTTCTAAAGTGATGGGAGTGGGAAGATCAGAAATCCAGTCAAAGTTGATTTTTGCCAAAAATGTAAAATGGCCTCCCCTTTATTTTGCTTTGTATGTTTTCTTTCAGGTGGTGGTTTCCGGGACAGCATTGCTGATATGTCTGAAGAGTTGTGTCCGAGTTCATCTGAGACGCCCGTCCCACTGCCCTTTTTTGTCCGCACATCCAATCAGGTGCCATTCTTTGCTCAAATCAAAATCAGATCAAGTCATACAGGTTGTTAAGACAAAGATAAAAGCTACCTAAGAAGAAAATAAAGTGTCAAGGGCATTAATGGCAAAGAAACAACACTTAGTGTTCTGGATCTTTTCCTGATGCCATTGAATTAAGTGTTCCAGAGCTGTATTTTATCTATTACGACTGCTTGTTCTGCTCAATGTGTTAAAAGTACTTCGGATCAATTAAAAAACAAATTCTTGTGTCCAACTTAAGGCACTAACATGTGCCAGAAAATGTTGCAGTACCTCGATTGGCCTTTGGTGGATTATGTATTGCTAGGTGCTGTGGTGTTGAACTGGGAGTTCTTGCATGGCGTTTTGCTGATATAATCATTACACTGTTGCTTATTTGATTGTTTTAAGTAAGATATTTGTCATTTTAGGGCAGTGGAACTGGAGAGGCCCGAGACATGTATGTCCCAAACCCATCCTGTAAGGAATTCCTCAAATATGAGTGGATTGGGCAAATAATGGGTGCAGCTCTACGTGGCAAAGAATTTCTGGTTAGTATCCAATACTGAGTAATTTTTCCTTGATACCAGAAGCCATATTTCTTCATATTCAAGTCACTTCATACTTTCTGTAGACGTATGTTTTCTAAACATGTGCTCTGTCCTTCATTTATGTAATCATTTAAAAGAATGAAAAATTATCACTCTCTTGTGTCCCAAATACACTATAGGAACAAAGATGGGGAATATTAGATGCTTCCATGTCTTTAAAAATTATTAACCTGCAAGTCTACTCACCTTATGTCTTATGTCACGGAAGGTGAGGGGATATTGGAAAAATGTCATTCCAGAAAGAAGAACAGTCTATTCCTTGAAGTTGAATGCTTCTTTCTTATTTATTGATCAAATTGAGGCATGTGTTCTCTTTTCTCTGGGATTCCTTAATTTGTGTTTATGGCTATTTCCTTTCATAGATGCATTTGTTTTGTTAATCCAAAAACTTTCTTTTTTTAATTTAGAATTTTGACATAGCCTAGGGTTAAGTAGTAAGTTGTCTCTTTTTCAAATAATTATCAAAAAATTTCTATCGGTATCTGAAACTATAGATTAGCACAGCAAAGAACTGACCAACTCTTTTCTATAGAGCTTATTTTCATTAGACATTTGAAATAACTTGGGACAATATTTCCTATTTTGTTGTCACAAATTTAAGTGTTTTTACAAGAAGCTGCATTGGCAATAAAGTACCTTCCACCTGGCCCTTGGACATATATTATGCAGTTAGAAAGGGGCAATGCTAAACTATAAATATTTATAGTGGGTCCTTCTCAGTACAAATTATCCTTCTCTTTAATGGAGGACACTTGACCAAATAACTCCCAATTCTGGATATAGGCGTGTCTAATATACAAATAGCAGGTTCCTTAACCTTAGTATCTATCAGCCCTTCCAGAAAAATTTGACTATGATGCCAAAGAACTCTAACACTGTTTTATTATAAGGTTAGTGACAAAGGTTTTCAAGTCTGAATGTGCTTTTTCCTCCCTTTATTCTCAGAATTATTCCTACTACCCATTTCATTGTCTAAGATTATGGTATTCTGTGGAATTAATGCCTTAAATGGGAGACAATATTCTGCTTTATTCTTATGTATATACATTTATTAATTTTATTTTTAAATACCACTTTGATAAAAAGCTCAAGGCAGCTAACAAAAAGAAATGTACTTAAAATAATTTCAGGATACTGAAAAATACTGAAACATCACAAAAGAAACAAAGCAGCAATGTTTGAAATAGAGCATCTTCATGCCACTTTTGAAGAATTTGTTTGGACATAGAGAGACCCAAATATTTACAACTACCCTTAAAATTCTGCTTATCTTCTTCTTTTCTGTTCAAGGTCCTTGCCTTGCCTGGCTTTGTTTGGAGGCAACTGACAGGTGAAGAAGTGAGTTGGAATAAGGATTTCCCTGCTATTGACTCAATGCTGGTAAGTTATGAGTGGTGTTTCTGTTTCAGGGTTAAAAAATGATGTATAGACTTCTCTCCATTTACTTTCTGTTGGGGATTAGAAATACGGAACAATACATAATTGAGCTGGTGGCTTTTTTTTAAAACAGTCATTGAGAAGGAGGGATAGAAGTTCCTCGCACCTTAGTTTTTGTAGAGGAGATAACCTAGAAATAGTATAACATCTATGAAAACCATCAGAATGTATCTCTTAAGCATAATAATTTTTTGTTCTTTTGAAAACACTTTGACCACGTTATTACACCACATAACGATGACTTCAATTTAATCAGAATCCCAGCAATCTCTTTCTCATTTTCTTGGTTTCTTTCCATGCTCTCAGGTAAAACTTCTGGAGATGATGGAAGGAATGGACAAGGAGACCTTTGAATTCAAGTTTGGGAATGAGCTGACCTACACCACCGTACTGAGTGACCAGCGCATGGTGGAACTTATTCCTGGTGGCATTCGCACTGCAGTACACTATGAGAACCGGCTAGAGTTCATCCACCTGGTACAGAAAGCACGGCTGAATGAGAGCAAGGAACAGGTAATTCAGTGTGGCATTTTATTAGTATAATCATTACTTTTTTTCCCCTATAGTTTATCATCAGTCTGTATCAACAGGTTTTAGGAGATGCTGGGCATTGTTTAAGCAAATTGATTACAGAGATTACAGATTACAATTTCCTGTGGATCTCTTTTTTGATCTTAGGTATTCTTTTCTTACCTCTTTTTCCTAATCTTCTCCCAGATTGCAGCCATGCAGGCTGGACTTCTGAAGGTAGTTCCTCAGGCTGTCTTGGATCTCCTCACTTGGCAGGAACTGGAGAAGAAGGTCTGTGGTGATCCTGAAGTTACAGTTGAGGCCTTGAAGAAACTCAGTATGTATCTCTGATACTTGGACTTCCTATTGTGTATTAGAATGCTCTCATCTTGAGCAATATACTGTACATATTCTTCATTGTACCTACTGTTAGCTGCACACACAATTGCTAGTTAGTGCAGAATCCCAGCACAATTATCTTATTGAAAGTGTGTGCGAGTTTGAGCTAATTTAGTAAAATCTTTTGTTTCTCAACTAATGAATATTTCTTCCTCTCTAATCAGCTGGATCTTGGTATGCAGTTGGCATTACTGTTTCTGCAATGTTTATGTTGTTATCTTCTTACAGCTCGCTTTGAGGATTTTGAACCATCAGACACCAGAATTCAGTACTTTTGGGAGGCCTTGAACAACTTTACTAATGGTGAGCAGAGTAAACAAATGTTCACTGTTGTGTAATAGTGGATATAAGGGATTTTCTGCCATTTATTAAATGATTGCAGAGTCAAGCATATTTTTAAAAACGTTTCCCACTGAGAACTACCATAGTCTCCTACTTAAAAAAAAAACATTATTTCGGATGATGAGGGGAGAAGTGGTGTCAGATTAAGTAAATTACAGCCGAATGGAGAGAGAAAGTTTTCACCACAACTTCTATCAAATATTTGGTTTCAAGTTACATTTTGACTGATTGAATAAAAAATAATTCCTGCTTTCCAAGGCTAGCATCTTGAGACCATGTCAGATGTCATTCCTATTTCATTATCTGGGAGGTATATTATGGAGAGGGACTTGTGATGAACTGATGAAAGCCATGTACTTTTCTCCTTAGAGGATCGTAGTCGCTTTCTGAGGTTTGTTACGGGGAGAAGCAGACTTCCAGCTCGAATTTACATCTATCCTGATAAATTGGGGTGAGTCCCGCTTCCTTCTTTGGGAGAGAAGACTGATTACTGGTCCTTTGGAGTTTTATTGTCTGGTAGATTCTTCTAACTTACCTTATTTTCTTCTGTCTTATGGCCAAGTTCGGAGACCACTGATGCCCTCCCTGAATCATCCACTTGCTCCAGCACGCTCTTTTTGCCCAACTATGCCTCGTAAGTCTTGCTCTAAATAAACACTTTTTATGGTAGAGCAGAGGTGGGGAACAATGGCCCCTTTATGATTTGTGGACTTCAACTCCCAGAATTATGCTGGCTCAGGAATTCTGGGAGTTGAAATCCACAAGTCCTAGAGGAGCCATCGTTCTCCACCACTTTGAGATAGAGACATAGGAAAGACAATTTGGGGAAGATTATATAATAGCAGAACCGCAAGGACTGTTACATGCTGACCAGGGAAGTGATATTCACAGTAGATAATGAGAAGAGAAGATAGTTATGGGAGTGGAAGAACTAGAGAAGTGTTTAGAAGGAAAATGTTACTCTAAACCACAACACAGGCAAACAGGGAGACTATGATAGTGAGGTAACTTTCATTGAACAACCATAGACAGGTAAGCCAGAGATGTATTGGGGATTTTCAGAATACCTGGAAATGTTAACTTTTTTTTTATTTCTAGTGCCAAAGTTTGTGAAGAAAAATTGCGTTATGCAGCTTATAATTGTGTGGCCATTGATACCGACATGAGTCCATGGGAAGACTGAAACCTGGAAGGCTGATGGTCTTGCTGATGG
Source organism: Pseudoxenodon macrops (assembly GCA_032467955.1). Classification (NCBI taxonomy): domain Eukaryota; kingdom Metazoa; phylum Chordata; class Lepidosauria; order Squamata; family Pseudoxenodontidae; genus Pseudoxenodon; species Pseudoxenodon macrops. The sequence goes on from JANHFT010002322.1 coordinate 400,060, forward strand.
TGGTCTGATTTTTGTCCTTGCTACCTGGAAGAAGCTCTTGCGCTCTGTTCATCCTGACCCACCTTCCACAAAGTGTATATGGGTGTACATATCTAGAAAATAAAATATCAGATGGAAACATTATGTTAACATGCTGCTTGAGCAAAAAGCTGCTTGCTAGTGAAAAGCTGGATAAGATTTGTGATTTAATAATTTAGTGATGCTAACTTTTCCTTCTCTGAGAAAATATTAAAAACATAGTAAAATGCTGCTTTGTAGGATTCTTACATTTTTGGAATTAAGCATATTTTGTGACACAGTTCCCTGCTGACGTCTTTTTAGTTTTTTCATTTCTGCTTCTTCCTTAGACTGCGGATGTATTGACACGTATCTGGGAGTAAGCTTAATGGAACTCAGTAGAGTTTATTTTTTGACTATACATTGTGGACCAAAAATGTGTGAATTACACACAAAACATATACTTCCCTGTCCCTAATTCATCAAGAGATTATATTTCAGAGCCACTTTCTCAGTAGTCAAGATATTATTTCCATCTACCTGTCCGTTTTTATGCAAAGCCACAAATGTACCTCTGCTTCACTTCTTTTTTGCCAGAACTCTTATTCTGACAATTGTACCTTAATGATTCTTCTTTTAATAGCTGCCTAAACACCTCTGACCACGAGTGGGCATTGTGGAACCATAATTGGAAAAAAATATCTCCCTTAGTCTACAGTTAAGATCCTGTTTTGGGGTTTTATTTTAATGGCCAGCACCTCCTTTCCCTTCTTTCTTATATCTCTTATAGACTTATACCTTTATACCTAAAAGGAAACTAGGGCAATTCTCTGCTTGTGATGTTTAAAAAAAGTAAATGTTCATCTGCTTATTCCAACCCAGCTATTTCTTCTAGCTAACTCCCTTAAAGCCTTTCCCCAGAGTTCTACCTCTTGATTACTATCTTGAGTAACAAAATGCTAAAATGTTTAAGCTTTTGAAAGCTTAAATACCAGATCTGTGCATTTTTTTTGCAAATAAGGGACAAAACTGGAAAGAGCTTGGGGGTGGGAGTGGGGGGAGGGGTAAGAAGAGAGACAAGTTTTTTGACAAGTGATTACTGTAATTCATGCTGCCGATCTCCCCTTTTATTTTACTCACATGGTCACAGCTGTATTGGTACATTTGCCCGTTGATGCCCCAACACAAGGGTTTTGATGGGATGGGAGACCTGAGTCCTCTGCCAAAATTGCACACGCTACGGGCTGTAGGTTAGCCGCCTGGGTGGGCCACCCGAGCTGGCGGCTATTGTTGCCACATAATGGGGCTTGATTGGTAATTGGGGAAGGGAATTTGGCGGGAGTGGGGGGGGGAAAAGGGACGGTGCCATCTCTGCAGCTGGGCTTTTGTCATGCAAAGCGGGCAGCAGGAAGGGAGGCTTCTCGGTTATCTGGCAGCTTCTCTTCGGGGTTGCTTCCTCCTTTTACGCTTTATTTCTTCACCCTTTTTTTTTTTTTAAACCCGTCCTTTTTTCGTTTCGCCTCTCCACACGAGCGAGGCTTCTCCGTCTGTCGCCCTAGCGGAGACCAGCCCGGGAAGCCCGCGCACCCTCTCAGGGAAGGCGCGAATGAAAGCATTGGGGAAAGGTGGGGGGGGTGAGAGGCGTCAGATTCTGCCGTATTCATTGCATCTACCTCTTCATCACTGAATCGGACAGGAAAAGCGGGGGGAGGGCGGAGAGGCGAGGGGCTCTCGGAGGTGCTGCCGGCCCCCCGAGGCGAGTAACAAGAACCGGGGATTAGGCGGGGAAGCCTGCTGGGCGAGGACGTGTAAGTCCCGTACCGCCTGTGGCGGGGGATTAATTACGGACCACCCAGCAGGCGGGGAGGGCGCCGGCAGGAAAGTTGTGTCCCGAGTTCAAGAGGCAGAGAAGACGCCTGTTGCCTGCCGGGCGGCTCGGGTAACACAGGAGAGAAGCGCCCCGCGAGCCGCCTGGCTTTTTCCACCTCACGGGCGCTGCCGACGGTGGGCCGCTTCCGAGCTCCCAGCCGGGTTTAGGAGGAACTCGACGCAATGCGAGTGGGCGTAGCCGACAGCCAGGGATGCCCGAGGACTTTTCTATGTCCCCCCCCCCGGGAGAATTGAGGCTGTGCTTTCCTTACTGGCTTCAGTTTCCTTTCTGAAAAGGCAGCGTCTCTTTCTCTTTCTCAGTAAAAGTAACAAGAGTTGGAAGGGACCTTGGAGGGCATCTAGTCTAACCCCCTTCTCTCGCGGGAGACCTATATTATTTCTGATAAATGGCTATGCAATTTCTCCTTAAAAGCCTCCAGTGATGGGGCACCCACAACTTCCGAAGCCAATTTGTTCCGCTGGTTAATTGTTCTCATTGTTAGTATTTTTTTTCCTTAGTTCTAGGTTGCTTTTCTCCTTGGTTAGTTTCCATCCATTACTTTTTGTCTTGCCTACAGGTGCTTTGAGAAATAAGTTGGCCTCCCCTTCCCTGTGGCAGGCAGTCCTTCAAGTATTGGAGGATGCTATCCTGTCATCCCTGGTCCTTTTTTTAAATCTAAACTTAAGTATACACAGTTCCTGCAATCGTTCATTGTATGTTTTAACTTCTAGGGCCTAGGCTATTTTCCTTATTTATTTATTTGTTTGTTTTTTTGTTTTTTTCTGAATTCTTTCCAAAGTCTCAACATTTTTTTTGTATTGGGGTGATCAAAGCTAGATGCAATATTCTAAGTGTGGTCTTACTTGGGCTTTGTAGACCAGTACTAGTACTTCAAGTGATCTTGTTTTTATCGCTCTGTTAATCCAATTGGCTTTTTTGGCTGTTGCCAAAAAAAACAATGTTCTCTCTCTCTCTCTCTCTCTCTCTCTCTCCCTCTCTCCCGCCCAC
>JANHFT010002322.1:403104-421736 GCA_032467955.1 Pseudoxenodon macrops
TCTCCCTCCCTCCCTCCCTCTCACACACACACAATTTTATTACAGTTTATAAATACGATAAAACACAAATTAAGAAAAATATGAAAAAGAGAAGTGCCAAGAAATAGAAAAACCATACAAAGTAAAAAACAAAGATATATAAAAGATGTCTCCCCCATCCTTTCAGACAAGCATAAACAACTTTTGTAACTTTATATCTTCTCTAATATTTCAACTTTTAAAAAAAGTTTTCATCTTCCCATATATCAACTGTTATCAATTCTAATTCTTTAGTTCTAATCAGCAAAAATCAATTAAGAACTACCAGAAATAAGTAACATATTTTAATTTTGATCTAATAAATTCACTATGTATTCCAATTTATCATTTTCAGTAAGAAATAAAGCAAAAGAAATATCTCTTCATTTGTAGAAAGGGCAGCATTTCTCAAAACTTCTCCACTCAGTGACAATTAAGTAAACATTTGGAAAATAATTGTCTAATTAAACATCTATTTTTTTTAGATGTAGGAGGGGGAAGGGGAGGCTTTGTCATATTTTTTGGTGAACAAGAGAATTATAGTTGCATTTGTGTCAAATTTGTTACAAAAATAAAAAGTTCAAACTCAAGTATCCCTTCGCTAGTTGAATTATTTTATGCAACCCCTGGAAAATAACTATTAGCAAAATTGATGCTCAAGAATCCTTGTCTAGAAATTTCTGAGGGTTAAATGGTCTCCACCCTCAGGGAATCCCACTTTAAATATTGCTGTGTTTCCTGTTTGCACTTTTCTTTGGGGCTTGCTTGCTTGTGTGAGTTCATGTTTGGATTATTGCTTGCAGGGCTGGTGAACCAAGTTGCAGGCCCTGAAGCAATTTTTCAAATTTGATTGGTGGTAAACCAGGGGTATCCAACTTGTGGACTTCAACTCCCAGAATTCCCCAGCCAACATTTTGAAGTCCACAAGTCTTAAGGTTGCCAAGGTTGGACACCCCTTGTGTAAAGGGGTGGTAAACTGAAGGAAGCCGCAAGGAACCTCCTGGAGCACCTCTACCAGCGATCTGTGGAGGGCAGCCTCAGAATCACTGTGGTTTGAAGCCTGGACAGCAGCTGGAGACCAAGTCCCTTTACAGGTAGTACTCGACTTTCAACAGTTCATTTAGTGACCATTCAAAGTTACAACAGCACTGTAAAAGTGACTTATGACCGTTTTTCAGAGTTACGACATTTGCAGCATTCCCATGATCATGTGATCAAAATTCAGATAGTCGGCAACTGATTCATACTTAAGACTGTTGCTGTGTCCCAAGGTCATGTGATCACTTTTTGCACCCTCCTGACAAGGAAAGCCAATGGAGAAGCCAGGTTCACTTTACAATCGTGTTGCTAGCTTAACAACTGCAGTGATTCACTTAACAACTGTGGCAAGAAAGGTCATAAAATGGGGCAAAACTAACTTAACAAGTGTCTCACTTAACAATTTTTTGGGTCAATTGTCGTAATACTACCTGTATTAAGGTGGCTATGGGAGCTGGAGGTCAGGGAAATAGTGTAATACCAGAGGAGGAAGTCTAAAGAGCCAGGATTGGATTAGGAATGGTGACAGCTGGGTTCTATTCCACCCTTAGATGGTGACTTTGGGCTAATTGTTTTCTTCCAGAAAAATGGTTGACGTTGTGGGGGGAAATAGCAGGGAACATTTCGTTTTCTATCTTGAATTCTTGAATGAAAGCAAGAAATAAAAGTGAGCAAGCTTGTTTTTTTTTATTTCCAGGAATTAATGGACATCAACTGGACTCAGATCCTAATCTTGAGTTTGTTCTCTGATCATAAACCTTCCACAAATGTGTATATTCCATTTTCACTTTGCAATTCAGTGGTATAATTTATGTAGCTATGTATCACATCTGTCATTTTAGTACTGCTGCTGCTGTTAAACAATTGGAAACTGGAAATCTTTCTATATCATCCAGAAAACTGCCTATAGATTTTTCTGCCTGTCTATTCTGGGAACAATGTTCAGCGTTTTGAACTGTGTTAAATGCTGAAAGCAGCTGGAAAAGAAAAACCCTACACATTGCTCAAACTGGCAATACTTCAGTTGGGATTGATTTATTTGCTTATTTAGTGCTGGAATTTCAATTATCATAAAGACCAAAAAAATTGCAGTCAAACATCAGCTTTCCTAGGATTGATGTAGTTGTATGTGTGAATGCGTGCATTAGTATCAATAGCATATGTGTGAATGGCTGATTGCCTTCAATTAAATCAAGGCTGAAGAAAGACAGTCCCTTCATGTAGAGAGGGTTTGAGAGAGGTTCTATCTCTTGGAATTTCTTTTATCCTATTAGTTAAACAGACTTTTTAGGGTTTAAAAACAAGATAAATAATTATTATCATTGTTCATTCCTTGCCAATATTGCCATCTTCATTTTTCATTCATAATTCAGCTTCTGTCGCTGAGCACAAATGAGCTGAATGCCTCAGGAACAAGCAGCCTTGAAATTAATTGCATATCTTGTTAGCATGTCACCCTGTCCTGCCAAACATCTTTCTTCAAGGCCTTCTCTGCTCTCTTTAAATTACAATCGCCTCTTTGGTTGGCAAGATCCGACTAGGATTGCAGTCTGATTTCAATAGAGAGGCAAAAAAGGAAACTTACTGACTGTTCAGACTTAACCTGGCAGATGACAGGTCTATTTTAAGGTCTTTTAATAAATGTCATAAATGTAAGTAGAAAAGGGGTAGGTTTCTTCATATTTGTAGATCTGGAAAAGAGTTATGAACCACAGTGTTGTTGCTAGACATCACTTATAAAATGCATGATATAGCATGATGTATCAATTTCCTGCATAAATAGTCCTCGACTTACGACCACAATTAGAGCCACAATTTCCACTTCCAAGATTCAGGAAGCTGATTCATCCTGAGAAATGGATTGACATCCTGTTATGAAGCAATTGGCTTGAGAACGGAAGGAATGGTGCTTTTAACAGATAAGATACTGAACTTGGAACCCTAGAGAACCATTGTGAATTGGTAGATATAAATATAAATATAAATATAAATACGTGTGTCCAATCATACTTGGCCAATAAAGAATTCTATTCTAATTCTATTCTATTCGAAACAGCTTAGCTAAATTGTTCACCTGATACTAAATTGGCAAGAAGATTAGGGCTTGGCACTGTGACTTCTACAGGACTTACATCAACAACCTTGAAACAAAAGTTTTTGAAAAGGGCTGTTTTTGGCTGATTCATTCCAGATTAGTAACTAAAGGAGCTGTCCGTGTTGAACACTAGGGATTCAAGTTCGGCCTGTAAAAGTGCAATTAATAGGGTGTTATTAAAATCCATAAGATGAGAAATAGTCCTTCTATCCTTTAGGAAGATTCTACATTTTTTTCTCTTGGGAGTAGCCATAATTTTGAATTAAAGTTACATGCTGATGCATCAAACATCTGCCTATCCATATGCTTTGTTTTCATAATCAAACTCTTTTGCTAAAGCCATTGCACACTGCACACCACAACTAACAGTAGGAAAAAGGAGTAACAGTGCTTTTTAAAATGAACACCCCTAACTGAACCTCTAAGCTTCAGAGCTGTGAGAGAGAACTCAGATCTCTATTTGTTTTTCTTCATTCTGTTTGTTGCTCTGCTTGTGGAATTGGCTCAGCTGTGGTCCCTGTGGCTGCTGACAAGACATATCCATGCACATGTAGATCTGTGCCATTCTGTGCTGCCTTCCTCCACGCACTATGGAAAAATAAACACTACCAGACAGCTGCAGTACAGCCACTACTAAGAGGAAGGTGGAGTAGGGAGGCTGATTTTTCCAGGAGGGCAGCAAGAAGGATGGGTTAACTCGTTTCAGTATGGAGAACTTTGTGTCATCTAGGATTTCATCAGGTTAATGGAAGATGCAGGTCTTTCTCTTGCAGTCTACCTTTCATTTACAAAATAGCAAGCTAAGTTGTATCTCCCTGAAACAATTGTTTTCACATTGTTCATTCACAAGACTCAGTTCTCTGCCAGTTTACTTGGAATTTTCTTTCCTGCATCTATAATGAAATCGTTTGTGCTATCAATTAGTGTAAACTTTTGGCCCAGCACTATTTTTCAGATGAAAATCTTCCACTATAGGTCCACACCTAGAAAAACCCACAACATCAGGTTGGGATAAAGAACAACACATCGGATCACTAGAAGATAGGTTTATATATAATATATATTTACTTTTAAAAATAAAAATTCCATTGCAAGGCTAGAAGTCTGTACAAACTACAAAAATAAATCTTTCTTTTTCATATAAATAATTTATATGGCAAGACAACATTATCAGGTTAACAGATCTCTAGCACACCCACTACATACTCTCACACGCGCACGCACACAAATACACATACAATGTGTCCACTTTTCATCATGTTTCACTAGTCCCAGATTTGGTGAGGTGGGGAGGAGAGGGGATTGGTTTTTCAGAAGCACTCAGTTCTTTTTAGACAGTGGATGAATGGAAGGAATTTAATGGTGGGAAAACTTTGATCTAAATGCTGGCCAGATCACTGGCTCTATAATAAATTAGTTTTGGGAAATTTCTCTGGACTCCAGAAATCTGTGATGGTTTAAAATAAACTGAATGTGCTCGTTTTAACAAGAGGCATAAAGCTACTGACGTTTTCACCTTACACAGATGTGAAAATCTCAGCAGTATATTCCCTTGGTAACAAGAAGTGAATCCAACTTTGGCTGGGAATAAAATTACAGCAGTTCTTGGTGAAGGGAAGGGGTTAAAGTGCCTGGGGTTTAGAAGGAAGAATGTCAGTGGGAAAAGGATTCCAACAAGAATCAACTCTTGTAAGAATATGGGTTGATTGTGATAACAGCCTCTGTGCTCAAGGGGTTGATACAATTTGTTTCCTAAGCATGTCACAAGTTCAAGTGAAGCCCTCAGAGTGGCTAGGAGACATTTACACTGACAATGCTTTAAAAAGTTAACTTATTAAACATATTAATACCATAGTTAAAATGGTAAACTATTAGTGTCTAAATGTTGGGCAACATCATGCCTAGACGTCTATAGGTGTGGACTTCCTGCCTTCTGAAATCCCCAAATCGATAATTGGGATCAGTTAAAACAATTTACCTCCCTTAACTGGTACATAATTTTGTTTTGAATAATTTCATCTTTTTTTGTAAGAAAGCTGCAGGTGTTTGCATGTGTGCATATAAAAATCCTTCACTTAAAAGCTTTGCCAGTTGCAGCTTCAACCTCTTAATTTCTTGCAATCTGTGTCGGTAGACAACTTAGTGCCTTCTTGATATTTTGGACTACAACTCCCACAATTTCTTGCCAATGGCTATGCTAGGACTAATGGAAGTTGAGCTGCAAAATATCCAGAGGGCACTGAAGACATTGATCTCTGGTCTGTTGGATTGATGTAGGTGACTAATGAAATCATCTAAATCCATCTGCCTTGCTTTTTGTATTCTTTGTGGAAAATTGCCATGTTTGGCAGGCTTAATATCCAGCAGATGAAAGAATAGTACATTAAAGAAACATATCATTTGATTTGATGCTAACTTAAATAGGGAGTAGTTTAACATAAGGAAGTTGGTAACCTCATGTAAATAGACCCAACCCAAAGAAAATATTGCTCCAGCTGCCATCTTTTCTCCTTTGGAAAAGGACAGAAAGAAAGGAATAAATAAATAAATAAATATAAGCTGTTTTAACGCCAGGAAAATTTGTGTTTTAACATCTATGGTGTCAGTCATTCTCTTGTGGTGTCCAGATTAGACCTGGCCAGAAACCGTCACTTTAAAGTTTATGGAGAATGCAGATTGACATTCTGAAATAGAATGGAAAATCAAACCATTTTATAAAGCAATATTGACCTGGTTATGGAGAAACCAAGCATACATATTGGAATTGGGGCTTCTCCTTTAGTAGCACCCTGTTGCCAAATGATAATTCATTTTTAATTTTTTACTAAAGCAGGTGAACCAGAAGGAGAATTGAAGAACAGAAACTGGAACCACAAGATTAAATTTTTAGGCAGGAGATCAAACATTTCTGCTTTGACAATTGCACCAAAAAATGGGAGAGGTTTCTGGTCAGCTCAAAATCTCTCAAAATAGAATCAAAGGATAGTTTCATACATAGAGTTTCTTTTACATAAACATTTCCTCTGGTAAAAGGGGAAAAAATGCTTAAGCCACATTTGTCTACCAAGTGTGGCTTGAGTATTTTACTATAACCATAAAGTTCAGGAAGCCAATCATCTCAGCAGAGGAAAAATATTATCGGTCTCAACGATATGCATGGCGTCACCCCAATAATAACATGGAGTGAGTGATCTTATTTCATAATACTCTCTCAATCAGGGCAGTATGCAACTGAACTTATCATGTGGAGATCCTTGTTTCTTCTCCATTTTTTCCCCCTAGATACCTTCAATCATTATGTGCAACACAAGCTTTGTAATCAATGTACGTATGTAAGCATTCTGTATCCTGGCATTGTTTCAAGTACCAGAATAACTCTATCTTTCTTTGATGTTTGAAGATCCGACTATGTTTTTTTCCTGGGTGTAGGAAATTTCAAAAACGCTCTCTTGAATAATCCCTTACTACTATTAGTCATGAAGGAGAACATTTAAACACTAATCAGAAATTGCTTAGGGGACGTTTGTCTGATGAACATTTTCAGTTGATATAAGAGGCAAGCAAAGTAAGGGAAAGTGTATACGGTATAGGGGAGGGGGTAGGAGTAGGATCCAGAACAGAGACATCGCAGATGCTAGGATAGGCAGTACTATTGGTGGGAACCAGAGCAGAAGGCAGCCTGTCCCACACATTTTGCATAGAACCTTAAGACACATCGCGCCCCCACCATTGCATTCTCCTTTCAGTCCACATTACAACAGGGGTGCTCTCCCTATTACAACTTCACCCTGGTGTTTCCCCTTAACGGGGAAATTGCCACATGTTTACTGAGAGAGCCGTGAAAATAATAAAAATAATTATTATAATTATAAGGGGGAGGGTTGGTGACTCTTTTTATACAGTTTAAAATAATAATAATTATAATAATATTAATAAAAATAAAAGAATAGCAGCACAATGTGGGAGAGTTCCCCACACATAGTTGAGTCCTCTCTTCTCCATGGAGGGTGGCTGTTTGGGCAACTAGCCCAAGAAAAAAGCCGTGAGATGGTTTCCCATAGCTTGTGGAGAATGGTCACTTTCATTTTTTTTCAGATTCAAGTAGGCCTGATATTAAATGGGTCACTGGCCCAAGCTAAGGGCACAAAATTTACGCCCTGACACCCAAGAAACCAGAATGCTTTTTGGTGCCAGATACACCTGGGAATGCTGAGATATTCTCCTATCACCTTTTTTTTTGCAATATGGATACTGAAAATAATCTGGCCTCTTTGTTCTCAGCAGCACCTGATTATGCCTGCAGTTGGTTAGATGCCATGCAAGAGTTTCCATAAACACAGCGAACTTCACAATCTGTGATGTGGGATGTATCTGGTCCCCCGTGCTCACTGGGCATACCGGCCAGCCCTGAGGCAGGAGTTCTAGAGCCAGTGACTTGGCTTGGCAAACTGGATGGCTAATGATTCTGCTTCAGGTCCTGTAGTTCCAAACTGTCAGATGGTTTGGGGCCAGGTTTGTCAGAGTTATCATCAGATTCAAACCCCTCGTGTGTATAGCCTCGGCAAGATCCAGGCAAAGGTGGGTGCAAGGCCAACATCACCGAGGCAGTAGCTGTAACTGTAGTGAAAGTGCCACCAGGTCCTGAAGGTAGCATTTTGGTGCTGTGAGTAATGGAGTTAGTCTGAAGGGGATTGGGAGTAGACTGAGCCAATTGAGGCCCTAGTCTGTGGTTGGGTTGTTCTTGCTGCTGCAAACAACCTTTGATTTCTGTGACAGCTGCTGGCAAATGGCCACCAGGAATCCTGGATTGGGTCCATTCCGGGCTGCACAATGATAAAGGTGATTCTAGGCTTGTCTTGTAGCTTTTTACCACCTGCGCAGGAGAGGAAAGACTACTGTTAGGTATAGAAAGGAGCAGCACAGTAATAAAACATTGCTCTGAACAAGCATTTCTCATGAGAGTGCTTCTCACAACCACTTAGAAATGAAAGGAAATATAGACGCACAATTTGTTGATGTACACTGTTGATAAGGTCATGAGAAAAGACCTTTAAAAAGTGACTCCTCAGTATTTCCCATTGTGATATTATTATTTGACCTTGGAATATCACTTAAAGTCTTATTTTCTCAGTCTCAATGACTATGTCTCAATGTGCTTCTCCAATGTTGGGTTCTTCTTACTCTCTCAGCTTGGTTGTTTCCTTGCAGACATTTCATTAATAGCTAGGTATTATCATCAGGTGGGATCTTCATTGAAAAGTGTCTAACTCCATAACCCTTCAGAAAACAACCATTACAACCTACAAAAAGGACAATACTACTATATATCAAAAACATATCCAAGACAACCAACAAACCTTCACAAATGTTCAGCATCACTGTGGCATGCAAGCCAACAACATCCCTCTAAAACATTTTAATCAAATCGGAAAACTCAGTAACCAGAGAGGAAAAAACCCAGGTATCATCACCAATATATAATGTAAAGACTATAACTTGCCATTGTGTAGGACAAATAAAAGACTGGCAGATCATATCTACCAACATCAATTGGCTGTCAGTAGACAAAATGAAATCTTAACATATGGATACACTCAACCACAGTTTCAACTGAGAAACTTTTAACATTTTAACATGCTAGAGAATTTCTGGAAGCTTGGCATTCAAATAAATCAGCCATCAGTAGATACATAGAAATAAACCCTGTTTGCATATCATTTAAAGGATGCAATGAGAAAACAAGGAAGGAAATAAACAGCTCAGAATACATCTCCCCCCTTCCCACCAATATTCAGATAAGCTGAAAACCGCACCAGAAAAAACCCTCAGGGAGAAAATGATACCCTAATCAAAAAAAAAAAAAATCAAGGAGGAAGCAAAGAGTGGCAGGGCAAATGACTTTATATAAACAGCCAGCAAACTTTAGTCTGCCTTGCACTAATGATTTTACCTAGCCTGGTAATTAAATGTCTACAAGAAAGCAACCAAGCTCAGAGAGTACCAACACCTGAACAGTTCAATCCTGAATTACGTATAATCTTTTCTGTTGGCTCTTCTCCACTTCACATAGAAATAAGGAATAAATAAATAAATAATAATCCTAAAGCAGCAATCCCCAACTTTTGTGGCTTGGGAGATGGGGAGAGGAGAACCAGGCCGTGCGAGTAGCAGGCCGACATGCATGCACAACTCAACTTCAATGAGCAGCAGGCTGGTGCGCATGCACATGCATGCACACACACAACACCCTGCCACTTGTGAAAGGCGAATGGCAAGCGCACCTGTGCTCGCCGGTTCGCAATTCATGGCTCTGTGGCGAATAGGTAGTGGGCCTTGGCCCAGGGGTTGGGACCCCTATCCTAAAACATTAGAGACAAAAAAAAATCAATAATCCCAGTTTTGATTTTGTCCCTCCTCCAATTAATTAAGGAAAATATGCTCTTATTGCAGCTGCAATCTAGGGAGTCTTTGGCCTTCTCTTTCTATGAAATAACACCATCTAGCCAGAAAAACCAAGTTGGTTGTTTTGGGCCCCGATAGATACTTACAGTGATTTGGGGGAAATTAGGACTTTTGCTGGCCTTGACCAAGATCTGTGATTGAGCTGGGGAGATGATATATGTGCTGCGGTCATCTTCACCAGTCTCTGATGCACTAACTGTCTCTGAGTAATATTCTGAGTCTGAGGAGTCACCGAAAGCATTTCCATGTTGGCGAATGTAGAAGCTGTGATGGTTGATAGGCGGTGGGACAGGTGATGGTGTTGGCAAGCGGCTGCCATTATCTGCTGGTGTGACCTGTGTGATGAAAAGAAAGAGATGTGTACAGAATAAGGGAACTAGCAAAAGTTCTCCAGCTGTTGTGCTTTCAAATGTGACCCTCTAAACAACCAGCTCAGTCGAGTCATTCCCAGAATTGCTCAAACCTTCTTATATCTGAAGAGCACTTAACTGAAAAAGGCAACTCTAGTTATCTGTGTATAGCAAATAGTAAATCACAGCTGACATATCTTAATTTTATTCATCTAAGTTGGCACTTCTGATAAAAAATGACATAAGACCCCTACGGTGAAATAGTGCAGATCAGAACATCTATATCCCATTATATTGTTTTCTTGGAAGGAGTCCAATTGCCTGATTAGTGTAGGAATCCAGATTAAAGCATCCATATCAAACTTCTGCGTGAACATATTCAGGAAGGCCAGCTTGCTTTCTCTTTTGGGGATTGATTCTACTGTAGAACCGCTCTTTCTGTAAACAATTATTTTTTAAGATTCAACCTTACTCTACATCATTATTCTGTGGGCAGCAGGAAACACTTCTCAGTCAACAGGTACTTAAAAGTGTAATTATATCTATGGCTCACGTAATATATACGTTAAGGCTAAGAATTGCCAGTTCCTTTATCCCTTCCTTAAAAGATTTAATTTTGAGATCTGGGATATTTTTTGTTGCCCTTGTCTGCACTGGTTCCAAATCTTTGCAATTGTTCTTAAAATAAGGTGGCCAGAATTCAATACATGGTGAATTCTGACAATGCAAAATATAACAGAGCAATTCCTTCTTTTTTTCCTGTTTTAGGCTTCTTGAGCAGAAATTAAGCTTCAACTGGTGCAGTCCAAAATTTAATAGTTAGTCAATCACTTTGTTGAAATCAAAGCACAGAGGGCAAACATAATGGAATATATATTCCTCTTCTCTGAGAAGACTGACACTGCCATTTTTTACTTATCTATTGCTCTGTCACCTTTATAAGCAACTTCCCCCCCTTTCTTTTATTTTGAAGGATCTATTTGAAGAAGCCATTACAGGGTCAGAAAAAGGAGGTTTTAAAAATTGTTATCGTTCTTAACATCCCTCAATTATCTCAGCTCATTCTGAGCTTTAGTTTTAAGATACTACAGGTAGTCCTCAATTATGACCATAATTATACAGCAAACCCTGAAAGGTATTGATGGTAAACAAAAAACAACAACCCTGATGTCCAGTTTACTTATTGACAATGATTTCCCATAGTACCTGGACAGTTAAAATCTGCCAATAGGATTCAGAATCCTTTGTTCTTTTTTATGTATTAAGGTTTTTTTAATGTATCTTAGAACAAGCTATTTGGGAACAGAAGATCACTTACCTCTGCAGGTGGCCCAATAATAGAAAGTAGTACAGGCAATAGTACCAGGCCATTAAGTAGCCCCAGAATAGTCAGGATAGTAAGCACGGCAAAGAAATACCTGGAATGGGAGATGGAAATTAGTAATTGGTGCATATTTGATTAATCTGCCCATAATAAAACCTTCATTACTAGACTCAGTAATTGTTCCTACTTCCTTTCTCCATTCTGGAGCTAAAATATGTAGGTTCACACATGTCATGCTAAACCGTAAGCAAACAAATCACATAATTGATTAGTGCAATGTATGAACTTAGCTAGGGGTACAGAAAGGCATTTATCCAGAAGGTAGTTGTAAGCCTCTCTAGGTAGACCAGACCAGGAAATCAACTCCACGGGAAGGCTAAAACTGCTTTTATTGAGAGAGTAGCTATAGTAGCAGAATCTTGCAAGTTTAATTGCGCTGCATCAACTCCTCCTTCCTATACTCTGGTGAATCAGGGAATCTACCCGAATCACTAATCTCTTTGGTTAGTTAACTGCTTGGACTTATTCAACTGGAACACATTACTGAAATTCCCCATTATCCATCCGAAAAAACTGCCTTCTCTTACTGATACCCTAAGATATGGATCAGCAGTTTCAAGCTATTGGTGACATACCCCCAGAAAGCCACAAAAGGCCTAAGGCTTTGAGACTGATCATAGGACATTTGCCATTTTGTTTGAATATATCCAGAAAATCAATCTAATATACACATATACGTATTTCATAAATGGAAAAGGAAGAACTGTACCTCAGAATGAAATCAAACTCGGAGCCTGCTAACATAAGTACACCAAGCAGAGTGGAAACGGCACCATCCATTACAGGAGCAAACATGTGCTCTAGAGCCACAGTGGAGCGCAGGTTCCGGCTGCCAATGGCGGTGAGAAACCCCTGAAAATAGATTAACGGTTAGAAACATACCTAAAAAGGATACTTTGCAGCCACTCTTAGAGACTACTAACTACATAGATGCTGAGGGGAATCTTATAGGCTGGAACACTGGATCAGTTCTTGTGCATAGAAGCGGGTACCATAGATGGGAGGGCAGAAAGCCTCACCTGGAACTGATAGTTCTCGCTCTAGTTCTTTCAAAAGGAAAGTGCCTTCTAATATAAAATAATACGGAAAGATAGCCAACTAGAGAGTCATGCATCATAAATTAGAGTAGATTACATTCTATTCTAACCATCCACATTAATTTTAAAGAGAGTACAAATCCATTCTAAACCATGATGCTAGTTCATTGGTCCTATTCTTTTCAGTCTGGATCTAAATAAATGATTTTTTTTAAAAGTGTGTATCCGCAGTTTAATGATACTAAAATACTTTAGCTTGGTTACCCAGTTAATGCATAACCTAACTAACAGGTTAGCTTTGGCCAGCACACTAGCTGCAACCAGCTTAAAAGCCTACTAAGCTTAAAGCTAACCAAGCTTACCGTGTTGTGCAAATGAGCCACTAGCATAGTTAAGCATGTTACATCATCACAAGCCATTAAGTCTTATAGCAACACAAATGTTCTTATGGGACGTCTTACTTACCAGAGCTACATGTACAGTAAATTCCACGCCAATGCCTACAGAAGCAATTAGGATGACAACAGGGATTGCACTCAGTTTGATGCCCATCAAGCCCATGATGCCAAAAAGCTCAACTGTCATCATTGCCAAAACAAATACCTAGATATGAGAGAAATCACCATGAGCACAGCATTTAAAACAAGCAAACCCAATGGGAAAACAGAATGCTTATGAACACAAAGCCACAATCTATGATGCATGAATAACGTTTCTTGCAGAAAATTTGGAGCTGCTAAAGGTTTAAAAACATATTCTGAATATAGAAGGGATTGTCTATAGCAGCTATCTGCAGTCTAAAGAAAAAGAAAATTAAATGTGCACACCCTTGTTTAGTATCCTTTATATAATAGATGCTCTTAATTACCAATATATATTCCATGTAGTTATGGATATTAATAAACCATAAATATTAAACCCCAAAATGTAACTATTGTGAAAATAGAGCAAGAAGCATAGGAGTAATGTGAGGAATTTTGTGAAAAAATTGCTATTGTGGGAAAAATAAGAGGCAGAAGGAGTATTATGTATATTGCTGCCTTGAGTTACTTATAAAGTAATAAAGGCAGGATAAAAATCTAATCAATGCATCTAATAGGCTAGATAATGAGTACTTAAAATTCATTGTCAGCCATTAATCTTCCATAAACAGATTATCTGCTGAATTGTTAATATGATACAATGCAATATTTAAAAAAAAAAAAACAATTACTTCTTAAGCAAGACAAAGCAAGAACACTAGTGCAAGGCTGCAGATAGACATCCATCTATAATGATGGTTGAGGAGAAAAATGCAGGGTGCAAACGTCTATTAAAGTGGATCAGCATATAACACATCAGTTGTAAATAAATTATATGTTAACTTAAACTTTCAGAACTATAGAGAGAAAACTGATGACAGAAATAGATTTGTTTTTTGTTGCAAAGATACAGGCTGATCCAAATTTTATATGGTAACTGGCATAAAAGTATGTTTGCATGTGTGTGTGTGTACAATGTGAACAACCAAAATAATTATTTATTGTGCAACCAAAATAAATTATGCAAACTACATCATTTTCACAATTATTGGAAAAATTGAGTATGTGAAGAATTGTAATTGTTTAGAATAATATTTTGAGATAAGAATTAAAACGTTTTAAAGTATTGTATAGATAAGAAGAAAACAGAGATTGAAGGGGAAGAGTAGTAAGGCACAGAAGGGTAATAATGGAAATAGTAGAAGCCTTCCAATCTCAGGAAGCTTCACACAATTTAACCTAAACTTTTTAACCTTGACTCTTGACATACAAGGGCTAGAAATGATACTGCTTTTGCAAAGCCAATTTGACAATCATACATATATATGCTACAGCAGATAATATTTAAATATGGGAATTCAACATCTCTGTTCTTCCAAAATAGCCATAAATGAAAATACTTACAATGATACTGGCAGTCCAAGGATTGAGTAGCAGCAGAGTGCACACCAGAAATGTGCAAGCCAGCACAATGCTGATGGCCTGCAGAAGCCAGTGGCGCAGGCCAATGTACTGCTCCCAGAAGAGGAATGGATATCCGCTGGGGTAGCTAAATACTCCACGTGTCTGGGCCACCTCATCACAGATGGCACGCACACTCTGGATAGCTGCCACAAAGTCTGATGTGTGTTGCAGGCCATTGAGGTAGAAGGGGAACTGAGCAAACTCCAGAGGCTGTGCAGCTGGGACTAAAGGAAGTAGAGGCAGCTATTAGGAAAAGTGACCTCCTAGCCCCCTCTTGTTTCTAGGCCCCAAGGTTAATTGTCCTCCTTTGCCCAATGCCCACCAAATTATGAAGCTAGGCAAATGATTCCATTTGTGCAGCTTTATGTTATGACAGAATGGGACTTGGGTTGAAGCGTTGAAATGTGATACAAGGCTGAATGGAAATGGAGCTTTCATAAATACTCACTTCGAAGATTTTCACCGGTAGCATCATATTTATCATGGATCCATTCCGGGGGTGGCGGATAGAAGTTGGCCTGGGAAGCAGCAAAACCAAGGGGGTCGTTGCTCACCCACACTGTCAAGCAGATGTAAAAGATATCAGGGGGAATGATCCCATTTTCATCGACCAGACGGCGAGTTGTCAGCTGTGGGGCAGATGGAAAAATGAGGGAATTGAGCAGGATAAAACTGAAATCTCCAAAAGAATGCAGATCTTTCATGTCCCTTCAAACCTTTATTTCCAAGAAACACCCTTCGCATAACTGCCATCAGGGAAACACTCCTTTCCCTATATATATTTTGCAGAAGTTCTCTTCTTGGGCTTACTATATTATTCCTTCTTATGGTTCATCTATCTACTTTCTTCTCCCTAAAAGCTTACTGAGTTACTTTTAATGCTTACTTGATTTAAGTTGAAAGGCTCTTTCTTGTTGCCAGTCTGGATAAGGAGTTTATAAGCAAGAACACCATCTTCCGAACCATTCCGATAATTTTCCCTGGTGACGTGCCCAGCTTCCCAGTCTTGATCAAAGGCTGCCTGTAGATCTGGCATTCAGAGAGTATAAAATTAAACGAGAGCTCTTCAAGAAATCTATCCATATTTAACACCTCCCCACTTCGTACCATTGCTCTTATGCTTTTATCACAATAATTTCGGCCAGGTTGCACAGGAAAGGTTTTACACAATGCAGAGAAACTGACTTTGAACTCTTACACACAAGCTATTTAATACAGATAAGCAATATAGGAATGTATGATTATTACCCTACAACTTACTGACAAATAAGAACAGTACAATATGACTAATATCTGCAACAACAGATATTTTAATAGTGGGAGAAAGAAGAAGGAAGACACTATTTTTCTAGCTTTCAATAAAATATTGCAGCATGTATTCCCTAGCCTCCAGTTTCTGCATACAACAATACTAACATTAACTTATAAGAACACAGTTTCAGTTCTAGAGAGTAGGAAATACTCTGTAGTTGTGTATGTCCTATGTGGGAAGCAGGACATGCATACACATCACTTCTGTGTAAAATAAACATTGCCAGCCTAGGTTTACCTTTGTGCAAAATACAAACAACCAATTCCTATATGAAACACAGCTCTGATGGAAATGTTGTTGGGGTTAAAAAGTCTACAGAAAGATCTATTGGGGTTTCTGGTAGCCTAGAACACATCTTATCCCAAGTGCAGTTATGAAATAGAGATTTGAACTTTTCTCCCCTGGATATATCTTGTTAAACAAAGTACAAAATCCTGGTTGCCCCTGAAATACCAGTAGGTTTATACTCCCGCAACGAGAACTGGAAAACATCCCTTTTGACAGCTTTAGAGACAGAGGTTGCAGTCTAAGAAAAGAGAGTTGCTAAAGAGAGATTAATTCACCTTGTAGCCAATCGCTGAAGTAGTGCAGCCACATCTTTGGCAACTGGTGGTTCTCCTCACGGACGACATACTGGATGGCAGCAAAGGCCTGATGCAGGCTGTACAGAGCTTCCTGTGAGGTTGGGTAGTCAAAGCCTCCATTCGTTACCACAAACATGTTGTAAAAGGAGAAATACTTGAATTGAGCTGAAATGAAGGCATGCTCCTTTGTACCTCGTGGTACAATATCCGTCAGGTAGAGTCCATCATGCACCTTGGTTGTACCATAGAGGCTGAGGCCCAGCAGGGCTAGGAATAGAACTACCACAATTCCCTGAAAAAGCAGGAGGGAAAGTGTCAAGATGGGTGTGAACAAACAGTATCCCCTTTGCATAATACAGCTTTTTTCTCTTTTGTTTATAATGAGATTTGGCCCATTTGGTTCTCTGGAAATTTTATATCCAGGATTGGATGATAGGCCAGATGATGCGACTGGAAGCCTTGCCCCAGGTGCAATGAGTTATCAATGCAGGATGAAGCAGGCAAACAAGGTTTTGCATCTTTATGGATGATAAAATGGAGGAAAGCCATTGCTACCCAGTTCTTTCAACTCCAAGTATTTTTTCTATGTATGAGATTAAATAAAGTCATTGTAGCATCTCCTTCAGTACAGATGTGCCAGATGAAACATCTGCAATGTGCTTCTTGCAGCTTGAACTTTTTTTTTTAATGTTCTAGGAAGGGAGGTAGAAGAACCTGCAGGCTGGTTATTCTTAATCTCCCTGTGGGAGATCCTAATGCCTGAATGAGTGGTGCGCGTTGCCCTTCAAACCTAACCATTTTATCTTAATTTACTCAGTTCTCATTTTGAACTGACTAGATGGAAGAAAGGATCCATATCTGCTATGAAAAAATATTTCCCTCTTGTGGGCTGACTTGGCAAGGCACAACCAACTCAAGGGTTTGTTAGAAGCACACAGTGAATATACATTGTTTGCAAAGGAACACAACTCTCATTTCCAGTTGGTTGAGATAGTCAGGGAAATTTAGTTTCCAACTGGCTTTACTCCTCGAATCGCAAATTTGTGTCCAGGATGATAGTCTTTTTTTCCTACACAGATCAAAATGCTTCCCTCCCCCCCCCGAACCGCTGCAGTTTTCTAAACTCTCTGGACTTCAGGTCGTGTGAACGCGGCCGGAGATTCTGTCTCCTCTTCTCCCTTTGGACTAATCCAACTTTGACAGCGAAGAAGTGCAAGAAGGATCCCCCCCCTGGATTACAGGATCGACTACCTCCCTCCTCTTGCGATCCTTGGATATTTCCAGAACTTCTCTTGGCTATGGGATCCCACTTGATCCATCACGGTCTGCGGTTCCTTCTGTGCTGCTCCGCTTTAACGTCCGTCTTGGCGCTGGTAAGTCAGTCCGGTTCTTTTCTTGCCTTGTCTCTTGGCTTTTATTTTCCTTACGGTTAAGTATTGCGAGGAAGGGTCTTTAATCTGTATCTCAAGAGGCTGAGTTTAGCCCACGCGTGGAATCAGCGCGGGAGACGTCCCGTGACTTGCGCGATGGGTTTAAACTTGGTTAGTCCACTGGGAGTGGGTGAATTCAATCGGTTCGCTATACTTAACTCTTCAATTTATTGGAGGGATTATAATCATCTAATCCAGGGACAGGCAAAAAGTACTTGGTGCAAAATTGATCCTGGAGTAAAAAAAAAAAAAAAGTGGCTGTATCAAGATTACACACAGATTTTTAAAATTGCTGTCAAATACATTTTTTGTTGGTGTTAGCAAATGTTCCTTCACTGTTGCACTTTTGCTGAGAAATCACGTTTATTTTTTTCTAGTTTTCCACCTTTCCTTCCTTCCTTCCTTCCTTCCTTCCTTCCATCCTTCCACCTTTCTTTCTTTCTTTCCTTCCTTCTTTCCTTCCTTCTTTCCTCTCTCCCTCCCTCCCTCCATCTTTCTTTCTTTCTTTCTTTTTTCTTTCCCTTTAGACTTCAACAACAGGTTGCAATCTCCAATCAACCCATCTTTAATTCCTGCAAATATACCATATTTTTCCATCCTAGTGTCTGAAGGGTCCAGCATATTTCAAAAGATTGTTTTGGCTGAATTTGTCATACTTTAAGACTATTGCCGTAAACCCATTGTGTGTGTGTGTGTGTGTGTTTGTGTTTGTGTGTATATGCATGCACATATATGGATGGTATACATGTGTATGCGTGCATTTTTACAACCCCATTTTCTTGCTGGAGAAGACTCATAAAAGAAATTTAAAAAAAAACTTTTATTGAGTTTTCAAACTCACAATAGGATTTGGACTTAGTCCCTCTCATTTAGCCCTGATTGTCCCCTGATAAGCTCCCGACTGTTCTAAAATCAGAAATAAATGAGAATATATTCC
>JANHFT010002322.1:444368-464399 GCA_032467955.1 Pseudoxenodon macrops
TGGCTGTACACCGCCCTGAGTCTCTTGAGAGAAGGGCGGTATAAAAATTTAATAAATAAATAAATAATAAATAAATATCTTAATCTTTTCAAATATTGTAATTTTAGCATTGGAAAACTTGCTGCATTTGCCGAGAAAGGAAAAAATTCAGCACCACATCTTCCAGTTTTTAAAGTGCAAGGAAACTCAATGGGGAAGCTGGCAGGAAGTCACTCCCACTGCTTTTTTGCCCACCCAAGGTCATTTATATCTCTGAAACTATAACCCAATGGGTACAGGCTGACTAATATACCACTAAAACTCTTGTTGTCGTGCTGTTCAACTGGGCAAAACAGTGCATCATAGAGCAACAATTTTTGAAGCAAGGGCTAACCTGTCCAAAATGCACTATTTATAAAATAAGGCTTCTTCATTTAAATAACGTCTGACATTTTCTGTGTTTAAATAACTTTAACTGCATAATATGCCATGAATATACAGTATATGTAGAACAGTTAAAAAAATCTTATATTACTACTACTATATTATTACTAGATTTTTCCCCATCTTTACTGTGTCTTCTTTCTTTTTAAAATGTTGTAAAAATATTTTAAAATGCATATATTGCTTAGAAAGTCTCTAAATTTGGTTCCTAAGATATTGTACAAGTTGATACAGAGTCATTCCTAAATCTGGTAGAAAGCACTACCTGTTGGAATAAGAAATTGAGCAAATAAAACTTCAATATATGATCCAAAGCACTAAACTGCCCTCAATGAGACTGCGTTTTTCAGCTAACCTGAAAGGATTATTAATTCCCAAATGTGAAATCTGTGATATTCTCAGCCCTGAAGAAGACAGTCTTATGATGACAGTCTGGTAAATTGCATGACGCAAGAATAATTTGTTATATGTATAACTTCCAACATCTATAAAAATAGGTTGACTTGATTTATATTATATAAAATCAGGGTATATTCTACAAGATGAAAACTGAAATATTTGCTGAGAACTAGCAGCAAATAGTCTAACATTCCTAGGGAAACCAGCATTCTCACTTGTACAAAGCATTCATGGATCTTCTCTGAGAGAGTAGAGAATGTAGACAAAATCGTTATTTTGCTCATCCAATTGCTTTGGGGGTTAATATGAGAGTGCTTTCCTTTAGACTCACAAAATCTTACAGAAAAACTAATTGGTATAATTAAAATTTAATTTTACATTATTTTTACAATCATTTAACTTGATAGCAAAACAAAGATGAAATGTGGATAAATACAAGCAATAGATAACCAGGAATATACATCCACAACATGCAGTACAATCCCCTTAGCTGTATCTGATCCCATTTTCCAGCTACTTCATTTCAGATCTACATGGTTGACTCCCAGACCTGAGCTGCAAAACAGTACGGTAGTAACAGTAGTTACTCGAGATATAAGCTGTTTGCATTACTGTAAATGAAGTGGAATGTCATAATTTTATATTGAAAAGTCTGCCATTGCCACATCTGAACATACTGTGTCTTAGGCAATCATCTCATGCTGGTACTACAGTATATCATTATTGTGATGATCATATATTTCTGCTGCTTTAGGAGTGGAATTCACTATTTATACAATATTACTGCACGTTTTGTATAAAGGAAGTCTCAATAATCAAAAGGAAGATATTGGAACCTAAAGTTCCTAATTGTGGCAATTGACTTGATTACATTTGCTCTGCTTTTCCTCCTGCACATATTGTATCCTGGAAATATGCTATTTATTCATGACATTTGTAATTTGCCTTTCAAAATTTTAGGGACTGTTAAACGCTACGAAGTCGTACATCATAGGCATACTGTATTCTGCAATTTTCCAGTTCAGTAAATAATACTGGTTGAAAGTAAAATAGTATGATATTAATATATAGCAATGTGGAAAATATGTTCCTTATCTGGATCTTAAGAGGGGTGTTCAGAGCTGTTTTGAGTCAATTGAATACATTCACATTTCTCCTTCTATAATTCCACATTTTCAAAAGAATGAGCCCAAATCCAGGCCTTAGTCTAAAAGTTGAAGATAATTCTTACTGCTTTGTGCTCAAGTTCCAGCTGGGATCTTTCAGTTCACAGCATTTGCCAGAAGAGAGGCTTCAGTGATCAGATCCCAGCAGCTGAGTGAACTCATTTGAGTTGGGAGGTACAATTTTCAAAGCTAGCATGTCTGGAATAGATAGAAAGAAACAATCTGAACTGTTCTTGAAGTGAGTAGTGCTTGAACCAACACAAGTTTGAGGAAGTTTAGCTGAGAGAGGAAAAAAAGATCTAGTTCACATGTTGTACTAAGCCCTGGGTTATTAAAACCATGTTTTTTCTTAATAAAACACAAGTGGTTGGATTAACGCATCTTAAGCCAAAACTAAACAAATTACATTATAGTTTAGTAAAATGTGTGAATTGAATCACATTCGAAATAGACAGATTTAAAGTGAGTTAAGAATATGATTTTAAAAAATGAACACATTTAGAAAATATTCAGTTTAAATTGTCATTCCAAAATGCTTGGGCTATTTTTCCAGATTTGGATAAGGCATTCCTGTAGTAATAAAAAACAAAAACTCTTCCTTCCGAGTGTCTTAATGCTCTCAACTATAGTGTCATCTCAAACTATCTCTATGAACTGGGGAAGTGAATGTATCTTGTTATCATGATTCAATTCCTACACAGTTGACTATTTTATAGAGATGGGATTTGATATGCTTTGTAGTATTTTAACATCTATTGAGGATTTGAAGATATGCTATAGAGCAGGAGGTGTCAAACTCAAGGCCTGTGGGCCAGATGTGTCATGTGCTGGCCATGGTTTGGGGGGGGGAAATCACGATATATCACATGATGCCGCCGTGACAACGCGGGTTTGACAACCCTGCCATAGAGTTGAATTTATGATGAAACTGAATTCTGATAAAATGGAATTCTTAGGTTGAGATGATATTGAGTTTGTGAGCTAGACAATTTGCAAGCTTTTGATTAAACAGTTCCACAATTTGATATTTGTCCGTAAAGTCTCAGATAGATTCAGTGACTAAAAAGTATCTTTCTCTGGCTTTGAGTGGAACAGCAGAACATCTGTTCCTTGACAGAAAATCCTTAGCCATGATCACTGATGCTCAATATACTAGTACCTCAATATCAGTTTAGAAGGTTCAGCTAGTGCAATGCACAGTGAGTAGAATGCTTAATAGAACATCAATGAACACATTGATCCAATGCCAGGAATTGCATATAGACTAGCTGTTCACTATTTGTTATAGGGTTTTCTTACTGAATTACAAAAGTCTAAATGGGTTAGAACAAGAATATCTTTTTTTTAAAAACCCATTACATTTACCGTGGTACCTTGGTACTCATCATTAATGGATTCTAGGAGCCATGATGACTGTTAAAAATGGTGAGTACCAAACAAATTTTTCCCATAAGGAATAATGTAGTGGGTAACAAGACAGCCAACATCAAAAAAATTCTAGTTTGTGCGTTGAATACTAAACAAATAATGAGTACCAGGACAACATTTTCATGTCAAAATCCATTGAGTATCAAATTCAATGAGTTTCAAAGTACGGTAGTTGAGTACCAAGGTACCACTGTAAGAGATATTCAAAATAAGAAGTCTCAGTAAGCATTTTGACAACTATTAAGATTATGTAATTTAGAATTGCTTCATGGAATGGGCTGGAGGAGAATTGCTTAGCGGTGATCATTATCCCATGGCTGTGAATATGGTACACATCATTTTTATCCATGGTTAATGCAACTGTTTACTCAACTGACTCTATATTCTAGCTTCACACAGCACAGTACACTGAACTACTAACTGACTACAAAAGCTAAGTTTAATTGTTTGCCTAGTAGCACCTAGTTGACATTGATTGATCTAAAAATTTATGGAGGGTCAGACTTGCTTAGTACTTAGATGGGGGACCACTGGGAATTCTAGCATTGCCTAGCAAATCACTTTTATAAAACTGCTAAGAAAACATAAATCTATGTATGCACAAATATTTTTGCCATGAATGGATGTGCCAGAGAAGTGGGACAAACCAGCTACATTTTTTAGCATTTGATGTACTTTTCAGTGAAAAGTCAGGATTTTCTCAAGGCAACTACAACTTTATTGAAAAATATAGTGCTCCTAATACTGGCATTATTCAATTTACAGAGCTTAAGACAAAAGGTGTACTAAAGAGAAAAGCATTTCTACTTTAAATTCTTAATTCTGCTAAAGCAATCCTGTCCAATTATGTTCAGCATCAGAATGGAAAAGACTCAGTCACAACATATTTGGAATTAGCAAATTCCAGATGAACCTTTCAGAAGACATTGATTTAGTGGAAAAGAAATCAAAAAGTTTCCTTGGACACAAAACCTTTCAGCATTCTAGGTATTGCAGCCATCAAACATAACACAAACCATAAACAGCCACAAAATTAAAGCACTTGTAAAGCGCATCTAATTCCATTTACTAAGTGGTATTAACTCAAGCATACCATATCTTCATAAAACTCAGAGAGGATCTTTATAATTTTATTGAAATAGATTTTTTCTAGCTAAATCTCTACGAACTGACACTTGATTAAAATTATTGTTTCTATCATAGTGCTAGCCATGTGAGATCTGATCTCTCAAATCCAAAATCTACCAGATTCTAGATTTTCTGGAAGACACTACACCATGCATATACATAGAAGCATCTTATGAATTTGGGGATGGCATTAGAGGAAAACTAGAGTACCTCCAAGAACATTGTCTGCAAAATGTACATTGGAAAAGTACATGGAAATATAAAAGTACTGATACTTGATACTTTGTCTTTATCTAATCTCAAGTATTATAATTATTTGATGAACCCAGAGAGAGATATGGAATGGTACACCTATGTTGTTTTGGTAGCATTACACTGTTTTATTATATGACATTTTGAGTTGGCTTTTAAAAAAAATTTTTTTGGTTCTCTGTTCATTACTGATATTATAATAATCTTCCTCTTTTTCTTTATCTCAGTTGCCTATTCTAAGCTAACACAGGCACAGCACAGTTATTTTCATTTTGCTCCCATTGTTTTAAAACGTTATTTTTGTTCTGTTTGGGCAAGAAAGCAAGAATTTAGAGATACAGGTAGTCCTTGATTTACAACCACAATTGAGCCCAAAATTTATGTTGCTAAGTGAAAAAATTATTATGGTAGTTTTGCTCCATTTTACAATGTTTCTTGCCGCATTTGTTAAGTGAATCACCACAGTTGTTAAATTACTAACACCATTGTTAAGTGAATCTGGCTTCCCCATTGACTTTGCTTGTCAGAAGGACACAAAAGGTGATCACATGACTCTGGGACACTGCAACCATCATAAATATGAACCAGTTGTCAAGCATCCAGGTGTAACTCCCATGACCATGGAGATGCTGCAATAGTCATAATGCGAAAAATGGTCATAAATCACAACTTCAAATGGTCATTAAATGAACTGTTGTAAGTTGAGGACTACCTGCATTTCTATGGATGAGACATAGGGGAAAGGATACACTTTAAATAAAGCAGGCTGTCATAATTAGTGATTCACCAAGACAAACAAAGACAGCATCTGTACAAAAAAAGCCATCCACTTTTGTTGCTATTTAGAACTAAGGAACTGTGGAATTGTTGCTGATTGGCAATGTCCAAAGTAAAGTATCTGTTTCTCACTTGATGAGGTACATTTGTGCAGATCTGATTTTCAAGATACACAGCAAGAATAGAAAAGTTAGACATGATCTAAGTTAGACATGATCTTTGCAGGATGGTCTCTCTCTAAAGACATCTGCCTGTTCTACCACATGTTCCTACCACGTGCACATGCTCCTAGTCCACTCCTAAAATGATGCCATCTTATGGGACCCAGGAAGCATGGCTTTCCCATGGCAATCCTTGGCCTATGGAATACCTTTCCCCCTGATGTTTGGCAGGTCCCCACCCTTTTAACTTTCCAAAAAGCAACTCAAGACCTGGATTTTTCCTTCAAATGTTGGAATAGGTTGAGATGAACTTGTTGTGAGTTGCATGGGATAATTCCGCTATGATGCCAGGTCTTATGGCTTTACTGTAATATTTTTAATTGTAAAGAGATGGTGTTTTCTTTTTTTGGTTGTGAGCCACCCAGAGTTTGGTACATGATGGGCTGCTATATAAATGTTTTAAATAAATAACTGACCACAATAACAAAGAGTTCACAATATAAATAAAAGAAAAATATTAAACACAGTGTGTAAAGTAAACAAGATAATGTGTATTTTGAAGACAAAGTAAATTATTTTTTCATATTTATAAAGGCTTTGCCAAAGCCCAAGTGCACTCTCATTAAAAGTTTGTGAAAGTTTAACTTGGGTAAACACAGAAAAATGCAAAATCAGGGAATATTGCTTTTTTCCCCTTAGGCTAAAATTGGCTTTCCTACATTTGGTCCTCATGTATCTGCAACCAACATATTATTTTTGCTCTTTATTCCTGGTTTTAGCTAGCTTGCTTACTTTTTACAATTCAAAAACCTTGTACATTTTTTTCAATTACATATTTTGGAATTTAATATTTTGGGATCTGAAAAGCTTTTTTTGATATTAGAACCATAACTGTGCACAAATGTTTTGTGCTAGAGAAGATATTGCATTATAGGCCAAAAGCCAAAAGCGACGAGAGTATTCTCATACTAATTTACAATATTGACATCTGTATGCATTGTTATACATTGCAAGATCCTAACAGATCATTTAAAAAAGCACATCCCTTACTGGTTCCCTTCTATTTAGGAGAGAAATAAAGCGAATGTTTTAAATTTAAACAAGATAGGAAAAGCATGCAGAACATAGTTTCTGAAATTCTTTTCAAATCCTTTACCAGCAGCATAGGAAACATCTGTATTTTGTTCTCCATTATGCAGCAACTTATTTTATCTATGGGTATATACATTTGCTTTCTCCCAAATATTAAATAAGGTGTGTGCATATGTGTGGCACCTCTTTATGAGATGCGATAATTTAACAGAGTAGGTCTAGTTTGGTTTAATGAAGGACGCTTACATACTGTATGTATTGCCACTGTGTGCATTTGCCTCTGTGATGGTGTGTAAGTGTGCACTATGAAGGTTGGTTCACATACGCTCCATCCTGGGTTATATGATAAGGGGGAAGGATATTGTGGAAGGGAGTAATCCACAATATCCCAAGCTATTGCCCAAATACTTCTCCCATCAGGATGCATTGGGTTTTTTTCTTCTTCTTCACAACCCCTGACTAAATGCAGCCCATAATAGAGCTAAATCTTTTTTCTGCTGACTTCTGCTACCATACCAAATTTGGTTTTGTTCTGTTACATTTTGAGAATTATCTAGTTGATGGACAGACAGACATACACAAACCTAAGCTCTTTTCTTATAATGTTTTTTTACTTCTGGGTTGGGTTGGGAAGAACAAAAAGCAATTATTAAAAGCAAATATCAGTGAAGGAAATGCCTTAGGATTGCATATTATGAATGGTTGTATCCATGATGATTTTTTTGTGTGCTTTATATATGACTAAACTAAAATTATTAGTCTTAGTCTTAGATATCAATGCTATGTAGTATAAACTTGTTGCCTAATACAAGAATGTGTCAAATGACAATTTTTAGAAAGAATTATATCATATTTTGTCTTCACTACAGTCCTATAAGGTTTATTTTGGTTTACAGACTTTAATTATTATGCAACTTGTCAACTCCCTTCCGAAAGGATTGAAGAATATTTTGCACTGCCAAAGTCTGGTTGAAGCCTTCATGCAGGCAAGTTACTCCATATCTGCTCACTGCAGTACTAGGAAACTCCTCAATAAACAATTGGAAGCTGCCTTATAAGAAGTAGAAAACCAGTCTAGATGGACTTGGACTTGAGCCAGGTTGAAAATAAGGCCCCAGCATGGACAGTTTATGTTTGGTTTAATCCATGATTACTCCTATCAGCAATTAACTGAATAATGCAGCCATAATGGAGACCAGGGGGACAGCTGTGTCCCCTCCAGTTCCATGTGGGGATCTGATTTCTTGGCTGACCTGAAATAGAAAGCAGGATAGTGGAGGGGCAAAACACACACACACACACACACACCCACACACACACACACACACCGTGGTGGCAGCTGAATCGGATTTTATTTTTTTTGCAGCGTCCCCTGCACAGAGCAAGCAGCACGCACATGCATGGGCCACCTTCAAAGTGTTGAGAGGCGGATTAGCTGGATTAAGGCGGCTATGAAAGGAGCCATGCTGCTCAGGAGGAAGTCTCGCTGGGGGCAGGCTAAAAGAGCCATTTTTACCTGTCCTGGCTGCTCTGAAAGGCTGGCTGGCCGCTAGCTGCCTACTGCTGTCAAAACACATCCAGCCAGGATCCTGTTCCTTGGTTGGCTCCATCAAGAGAAGAAAGGGTGCCTGGGCACCCTATTAAGCTAACCGCTTGGGGCTAAACAGTTTGAGGTAGGGGGAGATGTGCTGCATCCCCTGGTGCTTGTTCTCTAACAAACCTAATGGGGAACAAAGACAGAGACGCCAGGCTGCTTTCTAAATAAACAAGGTGGGGGGGGGAGCGCTGAGTGCTTGGCAGGCCAGGCGGGCGGGGGAATCCGGCTTTAAGAAGAGCAGTGAAAGGCCTGTTTGAGGCCTACTCCCCAATCCCCAGGCCTGGCTTGCCCTTTTGTTTATTCCAGACCTAAATTAATGTCTTTATTTACCAGAAATGCAAAGGGCTCAGGTTCCCAGTGCGGAGGGGGCGAGCGGGGAGAGGAATGGCCTGAAGGAGCCTTGGCCAAAGATATGGGGAAGGCCCGACCCCCGAAAAAGAGGGCTAAAAGAGATTCAGTTGGGAGCCATTCACTGCTAAGACTCTTGTCAGCATTGACATAAATTTCCACTGGTGTTGGCATTTACGCATTTGGCATTTCCATATGTATAGAGTTGCCTGGACTAATTATGCTAATCATCTCCTCTGTTGGCCGCTGTGAAAAATGCCCACATTAAGCACTCCACTGCCTGCTAATGTGACTTAATGTGGGGTTGAAACATACATTCATCCCTCTCTGAATGGTCAAATTTTTCCACATTGCTGCCTTCATTCAGGCAAGAAATGAATTTTTTGAACTCAGACCACTTTTCCAAGCCAGGGAGGGGGGGGATGAACCAGAGAATAACACTCCTCTCTCCTCTTTGCTCTCTCCATTTGCTGTCCTATAGTTAGCCCCTTGCCAATAAAATAACATTTAAAAAATGTAAACGTTTTTCCACACCTATGCCTTAAAAGTTTGATTCCACATTTTCAAGCAGATGAACAAGGTGGCGAGAGAGCCCATTTTTATTTTAACTTGTCCTTCCTAGTTCTTTTCTCTTGTTCAGCTGCCCTCCCCTTAAAAAAAAGTCTTCTTCCTCCCCCAATCCTTCAATTCTTTGGAAAACTGAAACAGCCTGAGTGGCAACTCTAGCAAGTTTCAGCTAGTCTGAGAAAAGAAAGATCCTTTCAAAGCAGGCCATCACAGTTAGAAGATGCTTCTTAGAGCAAATGTCAAAGCAAAGGCAGAAAACAAAGCAGATTTGGAAGATAGTGGACAAATTTCTTTTTTTATTATATCTCTGTTTTTAGAGTGTATCTGAAAACACTTTTCATTCTCTAGAATTAAGTATCAATTCAAGAAACTGTCAGAGTAATGGTATTAGTAATGGGCAAAAAATAATTACTTTGCATGAGAACTTTAAATTTTCCTGAAGTCTTTAAACACTCAGTTTAATTACCAGCATTATTCTTTTTCTGAGATTAATACCACTAATATTTTTTACTACAGGTATAAAATAATAACTTATTGTCAAGCAAGGATTTTTTCCCCCTTTCTTCCTTAATGTTTTTAAAAATTATGCTTTATTTTCTATTTATAGAGTTCAATACAATGTGATTTTGTTTGTGACCCAGTCACAAATGTGTGATGGGTGATCATATAAATTTGTTAAATAAATAAACTATTTCATTCTCCATACATGTACTATAATTCGATTTGTGAATCTCAAATTAAATTTCTCAAATGATCTTTCTGCCAAAGCTGATATTGAATGTAGGCTAAGATGATTATGGAAGTAACTTATTTTCTTAAATCATCACAAAAAGAAATTTATGTAATTATTGTTGTGAGCGAGCTGTTATTTCAGTAGAGTGGTTGGCCTATCTATTGAGTATACATTGGTTGTCTAATTTAAGGAGCCTATCAAAAGATACTTCCTTCATATAAGAAAATAATTAACAATCTGGCTTCTCTTTTGTAAACAAGGCATTTTCTATAGAATTTTGAGAATATGTGATAATTCTTTGTAGCCTGTTGCTATGAATTACCTAATTTGTTTGGTATTTGCAGAAACTTGATGCTTCACAGCATTTTGAGATATGCTTTTTTATGCATATGTTTCAGTTTGCTGTTTAATAATAAACTTCATGTTGGCTATTCAAAATCTATAGATACCTCATGCGGTCAGTCATGTTATCTCAAGTTCTGTTTCCAATTTCTTTTGCATCTATGAAACACAAATGCCTAACACTATGAGAAGTACACTTATGTCATCCATCTTATCCATGGCTCCTGCCCTTTTCAGATTTTTCCTTCTTCCCTCTTATCAGCACCAAAGTCATTCAGAGCCTTCAGCTAGCCAGTAGGCCACCCACCTCTGCTGCCCACCCAAGAATATTACTTACACATATACATTGAAGCCCCTTGGCCTCTGCATTCAGCTGCCTTGGGGGCTTGTTTATTTGCTCTTATGAGTGAGGTATGCAGACCCCACAGTCACAGTTTATTTATCTGTTCACAAGACTGGCTAAAGTAGAAAAGCCTAATTGAACATATGATGGGCCATCTAACATTCTTCAAATTGCCCACTTTGATGGGGTTCATCTCCAATCACAAACATCCTGTGGTCTGATCTAATTCAAAGATAGCTTCATTCATCCCATATGCAGAGGCGTCAGGCTAAATCTGCTTCCATCAAACATCAGCTCTCTTTGAATGAATATGTATCTTCTGTCTCAGCACTCTATATACACAATTCTTTCAAATAGTTCAGGCATTCTTCATTGAACATCACATAAAGAGATGTTAGATCACGGGACTGAAATGAATTAACAGAATGGAGTTAACATGTCAGGCTTGTATATTCTGGGAATATCCAAATCTCAGAATCTTTCTTCCTCTTATTCTGCCTCAAGTCATATACTATATTCAAATACAGTTAACTTGCTCCTGTATTATTAGCCCCTTTCTATGTCTCCAAGCTAGAACTGAATCTAGGATTTCTTCTATCCCATTCTACAGGATAAAATATGCTGTCACCTCATCCATAATTTACTGGGTCAATTAAATCATTTGCTTTTGACTACTAAAAGAAAATCAATCTTCACTGAATGATCCTGTTAAGGAAGTAGGTCCACTGCAAAACACCACCACCACACACCACAGATGTAACTCCTGGAGCAGAAAACACAACTATCGTTTAATCTCTCTGGACATATTCAAGATATTCAAGGTCAGAAGTCGCTTGTCCACCATTTTAGAACAATAAACATCTGTTTGTTCAATAGCACTTTCCAGATCTCTAGGTAACCAGCATTTCTTCATCTTTTTTTCTATTCTTGTCCACTTAATATGAATGGGCAAAAAGCCTTCCAAATTTTTTTCCTTACTTTTTGCACACTGGGGAATGCAGGATAAAAGCGCTTAGTCTGCCAGAATAATCATCCAGTAGCAGCTACCTTTAAAAAAGCCCTGCAGCCAGCTATACTAAAAACATTCTAGTTAAAAATTAAACCTGCCTTCTTTGAGGTCACCCTGCCCTATAAATCAGCCATGACCTTTTGCCTCCGTAATACTTGCTTGTTTCCAAGCCCCAAGCTTTAGATTTAATCCCTACTGAGCAGTCTACCATGGATATAACTACGCCAACAGGCAAGTGCCATCAAAGAGATTAACCTATAAGGGCTTCTAACCAATCCCTTTGACATCACTATCAACTTTTTCTCTAGTATGAAACTGGTGATTACGATGATCACTATTAGTGCTACAGATAGGCATGTTTAGTATTTTGTACATTGATGTGACTGAACATTAAGAGGTTCCGTTCTTGCTCTGAAATTCCAAAAAACAGGTACTAATTAAAAAATATATTATTTATAAACCGAGATAAATCCCTTTTTGGCTTTAATCTAAACACTGTTAGTGAACTGTCTGAAATCCTATAGATCTTAACTAGGAAATAAAATATTTTAGCTGTTAGAATGCTACTACAGTAACTAGCATGGGGATTGGCTTTAAACCCCCCCCTTCTTTTTTTTAGCTTAGTTCTCACCAAATGACAGTAAATGTGTCATTGCCACAGATTAGGATTCATATCATCTTCCATACACACAAACAAATCCTACAAACAGAAAATGAATATTTCAAGGAAAGAATGATTTAGAGCATTCTTTCTGACATGCAAGCTTTTTTAAAAATCTAGAAGAGTGTTTGGAAAACAGAGGAGCACTTCTGCAAGCTCCCACATGTAGTTTAAAGTAATACAATCCAGACAAAGATTATCACCTGGATTTTTACATTTATGTTAAATAAGGCTTGGTTTACTTATGAGTGAAGATTCTACTATGGTATTCCCATCAGTTGATTCTAAGTGGAGCCTTATAAAGCTGGCTAGACCATGTAAGAAGAAAAAAATAACCTAAAATCCAGGGGGGTGAGGGGAATGCCATGAGCTTTCAGGAAAGTGACTGTGCAGGTTCAAGTATTTAGGATTACTCACTGTAATAAATACTTGTAATATATGACAAAGTACAGTATATAAATTTGAGAAATCCTCTGGAAACTCATTCATCAGTTCATGTTAAATAAAAGCATATTATTTATGATTTCGATTTCATGCCAGTTTTTTCTTTCTAATCTGGATGTTATTATCAGACTATAACCACCCAACCACCCACCCACCCACTGATCATACATATAAAGATGCAAGAGAAAAAAAAAAAAATCAAAATTAAAAATCTAGTTTGTGTGGGATAGATATAATAAACTCATGTTTCTTATTCCAGAATAAGAATATTTGCAAATGTCAATGTTATTATTTTATCACATTTCTAATTATAAGATGCCAATCCTAAATGTTGCTCATGGAATATATTTACAGTATCTTAGTTGTCAGTAGTTCTTTGGAAAATATTCTGAGGGTTTTTTACGCATGGAAAAAATTGAGTTGAAGAAGAAAGCTCAACCTCCCAAGCTATGAGGAAAAAGCTTGACCTTTCACTGCTAAAATCACATTTCAGTGCATAAAATTGGTCAAAATTATTTGTGCTCAAAAATTGAGAACAATGTCCACCTAAAAGAAGTA
This sequence comes from Pseudoxenodon macrops, assembly GCA_032467955.1. NCBI lineage: Eukaryota > Metazoa > Chordata > Lepidosauria > Squamata > Pseudoxenodontidae > Pseudoxenodon > Pseudoxenodon macrops. The sequence goes on from JANHFT010002322.1 coordinate 457,797, forward strand.
TGAACTTAGTGTATCCTTAGCTCCATGGAAAAAAATCCACCCAGGATATCATTAATGCCTTCTGTCTCTGAGTCATTTAAGATATCAGCAGTAGAAAAAGTTATTTTATTAAAAACAAATAATGGTTTGATCTTTTTCCAGAGTAAACCACAAAATATTTAACAACCTCAAAATCTTTTAAACCATTCATAGTTCAAGAACATCAATTTAATTTGGCAGTTGCTTTGTCTCAAACATTCTTACAGACCAAAAGACATGGCTTGCAGAAATGTTTTAAATAGATGTTTTCTTGCTACCATTCCCAATCAGCTGTTATGCCTTTATATCATTCAGTTCTGAAATAAAGAAATAATGCCCTCAAGATGAGGGCCTTAGTGCTTTTAGGTTAGGAAAGTCATATCTACACTATACAAACCAAAAGCACCAAATCCAGGTGTAGGTGGCCGGTCTTACACCAAATCTTTTCCAATCTGTTATTCTTCTTGTGTGTTAGGAATCATAGTGAAGAATGACAGGAGCTGCACGCTAAGGAAGGATAATTTATAACAACATTGTAGATTGAATAATTAGGTGGAAGGAATCTAAAGAGGAACAGTATGCAAGAACAGGAGACAGCCATGATTATTCTGATGACTAGAAAAACAGAACATCAGATGTGATGTTGATTTCTACAAGAGCTATATTCCAAGTTCTTTATTTAGTCTCTGCTATCATTCTCATAGACACTATAGACCACGGGTGTCAAACTTGCTGCGTCAGGTTGCTGTCACATGACGTTTCATGACATTTTTCCCATTCGCGGAGCTGGGGTGGGTGTGGCCTGTGCGTGACACATCCAGCCCATGGGCTGCCAGTTTGACACTCCTGCTATAGACTGAATATTTTGTGCTTTCAGAACCAATGTTTTGGGCAGAAGATAAGTTTGAAGGATGATTCCGATATCCACTGTAATATACAGGTAGTCCTCAACTTACAACAATTGACTTGGCACTGAAAAAGTGACTTATGACCATTTTTCACACTTATGACCACTGCAGCATCCCCATGGTGACATGATCAAAATTCAGACACTTGGCAACTGACTCATATTTATGATAGTTGTAGTGTCCTGGGGTTATGTGATCATCTTTTATAACCTTAAGACAAGCAAAGTCAATGAGGAAACAAGATTCACTCAACAATTGCCTTACTAATTGAACAACTGCAGTGATTCACTTCATATCTGTGGCAAGAAAGATCATAAAATGGGGCAAACATCACTTAGCAAAGGTCTCACTTAGCAACAGAAATTTTGAGCACAACTGTGGTCGTAAATTGAGGATTACTTGTACATACTGATGAAATAAATTCTGAGAAGTTGCCATTGATATGAACCGGCAAAATGAATTATACCACAGTAGAATAAAAGAAGCCTCTCCCTAGATCAGGGCTAACAATCTGTGCTGTGAGATCCACAGGCTACTTTCAATGTGTGGATGAGCTCAGAGTTAAATCTGGAGAAGAGAAAAAGGGAAAAACCCAAAGTACAGAAAAGAAAAAATGATCCCCACGCACTAGTTCTGATGTCTGGCATGAATTATTTCTTCTTCCCTTAAGAATTACCTCTATATGAGGAAAGAAGAGGCGGATAAGACAAGAAAGAAAGAAAAAAGGAGAGAAAAGGGGACACACCCACTTTCAACTCTGGTCTAATCAATCTATTTTTGATTTCAGCCTTGTCAATCTCTGAACTGCAGAAAAAGTTTTCCTCTCACTATCCAAGATGTACCTATTTAGAGGCTTTTCTCAAACCAAAACAATCAAAGATGACTAAGGATGAAGCATATGTCAAAATCAGTCATGAACAAAATACATTTGCCTGCTTTGTATTCTGTACACAACATTATAAGTAATCAATTTGGAGACAGTGAAGTGAATTGATAACATTAGAAAATTTAGAAATCAATATGTTGACAACCAACTTATGTTCAAGAAACCCACAATAACTACAGAAAAGAATTCAAAAAACACTTTCACATCAGTACCCTATTTCCAAGAAAAAAACATGTGTTTTAACTACAAAAGGATTTATAACCACATTTATAGAATAGACAATGGAGGAACAGCAGGAAAGGAGATATATAGGTGTAATCTTCTCTTACTTCCATCTGTATGCCAACTTTTGTATCCAAATTTCCCAGCACATAGCTATCCACAACAATAGATTTCAAAACGGTGCGTGGCAAATGCTAGTCAACTGATAAACATTGCCTTTCACTGAAGTACAAGCACAATCAGAATGATTTGCTGTAATACACAACTTCTGGTGTTGAGAAGTATATATTCAAAATGGTATCAGTGAGAATTTCTTTTAAGACTGTGCATAGGTTCTCTTCTTAGCAGCACTCAAAGCTGAGCCCTAGATCCTGCAAACAGCAACTCAACACTGGGACAGGCAACAAAGAAGAATTCTGTCATAAAAACTGGGCAAACTGTCAGTGGCCAAACAGTAACTAAGAACAAATCCAGTTCTGTAGGTTCTCAGGGGAGGTTCTTGATTTGGACTAAGATGTGTTGATTACAAAAAAGGGTATTTCCCATCTTTAAATGTTTAAACAGCTGCAGATTTTTGATGGATCTCCTTTTTTGCCATGAGACTCTATCACACAGAGGCAAGAAATAGGGGAGGGGAAAAGGCTAAGGTTGAGATATTTTCTTTTCTTTCCAATCCCCTTTCAGAGTGTGAAACAGGTGGGTAAACTTTACTGGCATTCATGTGAGTGTGGTTTTATTTAAAAGGGAGTGGGAGGGTGGAAGAGTAAAGTTGCCTTTATTGTTGAACAAAATCCAAGAGTAGTTTAGGACCACACAGGGAGTTTGGGTTGTGCAGGGGGAGGAGGTGTGGAACGCCAAAGATCGCTGACAGTCATCACAGAGAAACATCTGCTCTTGGAAAGCTCCCAGGCTGCTTGCAAAAAAAAATAAGTATAAATAAATAAATAAGTCCCAGGGTGTAAAAATTCAGCACAACCTGGAGTTGGAAAGGAGAAGATTGCAAGGGAGTAGATGGAAGGGAAAGAACCGGGTGGAATAGCAACAATTTAAAAAGAGTTAGCATGCTGGACTTCCTAAAAACATCATTTTAAAAATCAAATTGCAATGTATTCCTGGATGATGCCGTTGTTTTGGGCTGACTGTATTTAACCTGAATTCATTTTCAGTTGCCAGAGAGTGTGATCCAAACCAAAATGCAACTGACAGCTTGGTCGCAGGTTGCAATTATTCACTCCTTCAGTATCACCCTCAAAAAGATAATCCAGTGTTTGAATATCAATAATGCAATGAACCAAACAGGAAAAACCATATTTGGGGGGAGAATATTGATTTAATTATACTTGTATTTGTAGAGGAATGCATTTTCACTTATAGAAATTTGGATTGCACACACTTACAATGAGACAATGTGCACAAGCACACACATGCAGAATAGCAATGAAAGGTTTATACACAAACATACACTCCTATGAACAAGTCTAGCACAAGAGTCAAACTGTCTCTTTTTTTAAAAGTCATTAAATCTTTGGATTGTGGGTAAAATCTGCTTCCTAAAACTTGTGGCTTTAAGTCATAGGGTTTGTTTAACAGATTAATTTAAATGTGACTGAACAAATCTGAGATTAAAGAGAAATTTCCTGGCCTAGGCACAAGGTCAATCTAGAGAATAACCACAATTTCATTCTTATCAGAAAATGGCCTGAAGGATAACTAAAACCATTTTGCTTAAACTATATAGGTGTGCCTCTGCACAATACTTCATATGCCAGACTAGCAAATTGGAAGTTTCTCAAAGAGAAAGTAAAATGTAATACAAAAATAAGTAAACAAGAAAATAAGTAAGCATCAAAACCTATGGTTTCCCAAAACTTCAGAAACTGTTCCTAATATATTGCATCACATTATTAAAACCTTCAAAACAGATACCTTCTGGATACCTTTTATCCACACAATCTCTGGAACAGTCTTCAGTGACAAAACAAACAAAACTGAAGTAAAACCCATATTTATTTTTTTACTTTGAAGTTGCCTATATTTTCATGAGAACTGCCATAAAACACAGAAGGCCTGTATTCCATACTTTTACAACATCTGCTATCAATGTTTATCTGTTGTAATGCAAGAAATGTCCTAAAATTATTTTGTTCTATAGAAAAGTAAAAAAATATTGATGCAATGTTTTATTAGTTTACATAATATTACACCAGGACACAATTCCTTTTCATTTCTGTGCTCATATATATATATGAGCTGGCTGGTACCAAAATGTTTTTAGACAACTTTTATCTCACTTCTAACACATTCCATGCTACATCTAGTCCTCCTAGCAGTCACATCAACCAGGAAGAAACTTACCTTCTACCCAGAGCTGTTCAATGTCAGTCTCGATGGAGGCTACTCGCAGCCCTACTGCCAGTGCCCCAAAGACCAGCAGCCCCACAAAAAGCACTTTGCCACAATGACGCTGGATCCAGCAGCCCAGGGTAAACAAGAGAGCCTGGAACTGGGCCCGCAGCCACAGTGGGGCTTTCTGGCCAACAGCCTTACCCTGGGGAGAAAAACTGAAAGTTAGCCAAAATGATTTCCTTACATGGAACATCCTGTTTGAGGATTAGCTAGCACTGGGGTTAAGGAAGATTTACTATCTGTAAGTAAAGCATTCCTGTGAAATCCTACTCACAAATTTGGGACTATAGGTGTCACCTATAGTCATCTGTTAGGGCCTCAATTGAATCTGTTTGCTAGTAACTTGTTCATCTCCTTGCTGATTCTTCCCTTCTAGTTTGAAGATATGAGTTTGAGTTTGTTCAGCCTTCCTTTGCCTTGTGCAGTTCCAGATGCGTTGGACTGTACTCCATAATCTTCACACGCTGTATTTAAGCTTGTGTTGTCTGAAAATGATGGCTTTATAGTCTAACACACCTGAAAGATGCAAAAGTTTAGAAAGGCTGCTGCACTAGTGACTGATGCTTCTAGATATGGGTCCATCGACACTTATACTTTGGGTAGCTACTATGCAAAAAAAATAAATGAGAAGTCACTGTAAAGTTTACAGTTAAGACTTGGTGGGATTGTCCCACTCAGATAATGACTTAGAGAAGGAATCTCACCTTCTCTTTCTCCTGAACACAGCTCTTAACTGAAGCTCCTTGTTTGGTGTCTGTAGCCTCATTGCAGCTAGAAGGTCAAGGATCTGGTCAACTTAACTCCCAGATACTCTTCCAGGGAAAGAGGGGAGAAGAAGAGGTGTAAGCTTTTTCTCCCCATTTGTCAGCTGCATCTTTTTGTCTTATCTCACTCCCTCACCATCTTCCACCCTTCTCTCTGTTAGCTCCTTTGGTCCTCCTGAGTGTTTATCCTGAAGCCCTGACCAGGGTAGACTTCTCTTTCCACATAACTGTGGGAAATCCATCCTCTTCCTCCTCACACTCAAGCGGCTGGGTCCTCCTGTTCCTTCACATCCTCTCAGGCATATTCTCGGGACTAGGCCTTTCCTGGCTCCCCATTTAGGAACAAGTCCCCCCCCCAGGACGGCTCTGCCTCGTCTCCCCTCTTTCAATAAACAAGCTTCTGGGACCCCCAGAGCAGACTGGCTCTGGAGCAGGCATGCGAGAGCTGGGCCCCCTCCTTTCATCTCCCACCCCAAACAAGCCGAGGGACTCCTGGAGGATCCACCACCACCACGCAGTCCCCGCGCCCAAGAGGGCTGCTTTCGCCTTCACCCCTTTGCAACTGCAACCCGAAGAGAAGGAACCCCCCCCCAAGTTTTGCCCACTCGCCTCCTCCCCATCCGTGGGAAAGCGCCGCCGTCCCGCTTCCTTACCTTGGAGATCTGCTTGAGGGCAAAGGCTGCGTGGCAATAGCTGGGTCTCCGAAGGAGATCGGAGTTGGCAGCAGCGGCGTAAGACGACGGGAGCTCTCCAAAGAAGCCCCCGCTCCCGGGGACCGGCTGACCCGAAGCCATAGTGCGGGGTCGAACGAGGACGGTGCTGACGAGAAGCGAGGGAGCTCCGGCGGCTTCCCAAGAGCGGTAATCCACGAGAGAAAAGTGCGGGGTCAGAATGGCTTCTGCGGGGATCCCATGCGAACATTATGGGGGAGAATCCGGGGCCATCCAGGCGCACCCCCAGGCGCCCTCGGCGCCGCCCAGCGTGGCCCTTTCGACGCGCGGCGGGAGATGAGGGGAAGCAAGCAGTCACACAGCCTCCGAGAGCGAGAGGAGAGGCGCTCGGGTGCCCGGCGGTGCAGTGCGCCTCGGAACCCGTCCCACCAACATTTGGAACAAACAGCCTCCTTCGAGATCCTGAAAAGAGGAGAAAAAAAGGGGGGGGGGAGGAAGGTTTGGTTTGATGGGAAAGTGCTCCAGTTCCCATTGGCCGAGGAAGAGGCAAATTACTCCGCAAACATCTCCTATTATTAGCTGCTAAGCAACAGCTCACCAAAGTGGAGAGAGGAGAGACCACCCAGGCAGCGCCTCCCCCGCCTCCCTCCTCCCCGCCTCAAATCAAGGAGGGCAGAAGGAGGGAGGGAGGGAGGAGGGAGGGAGCCTTGCCTTCCACACAGGAATTC
>JANHFT010002322.1:471876-482737 GCA_032467955.1 Pseudoxenodon macrops
AGGGGGTGCCGCACCCCCACCCCTGCACATGTGCGCATGACCCCCCCATCCCTTGCACATACACACGCGCCTCCCGGCAGAGACCCAAAAATCAGCTGGCCGGTGGGAGGCACACATGCATGTGCAGTAGAGCTGACCTGGGTGATGGCTCTGCGTGTCACGTGTGGCATGCGTGTCATAGAATCGCCATCATGGGAATAGAGGGCTGTTCAAACTGCTTTTTCATCTTCCTGACAGATTCTCAATCAACTGCCAGGGCACCTGCTTATATGCAGTGAGGGTAAAACTGTCACCAGGGCAATACCATCCCAAACAAATCAGAAGCTAGATCCATAAACAGTACTTCATCCATCCAGAAGCTATGATTTCAGGGATAGGTTCCAAGGCTGCAAGAACAAGGCTCAGACAAATCTAACAAGTTTGGCTAGTACAGCATTGAAGTTGACTTGAGTTTCTATATGAGACTAATACAGAGAAATATCTAATTTATTTTCCACCATTTCTAAGATCTAATTTTCACTGGCTCAAAGGTTGCATTGGAGCTTGCACGGGGCTACTGGATTTGAACTGCAAAACTCTGGACAGCCATCAGATGCAGCAAAGAGATTGCCTGAAGCACTCTTTCCTGCCATCTAATAATCCAGATTTTTATAGCCTATATCTAATAGCCTTAGTAGCCAAGCACGTGAGGGGGAAGATGGGCTGAGGGACAGAACCTCTGCATGTTGGTGAACTAAGTTGCACGGGAACCAGTGCGTATCAGTGAGGTAACATGGGATGGGGAGCAGGCAAAGAGAAGACAATTCTGCACTCAACTCTTACGGTTTGTCTCACTCACCAATTGCCTACCCAGTGTTTTAGACTGGACCTGATGACACAACCATCACTGCCACCTTTGGAGACAGAGGGCCTCGCCACCCACCGCCAGCCACAGGATTAATTATGATAATGTATTTCTTTTTCCTTTTGTCACCCTAATGAATGGTCTCCTTTAAGATTTTTAAGGCCTTTTGTTTGTCCCGTTTTTAAGGCGGTATTGTAGGATAGGGGATAGCAGGTGGCACGGCCAAAACAGGGTCTTTTGTCTTCTTCAGGCGCTTTTATTTTTCGAGGGGGGGGCTGGGAGGGGGAGGCTGGCTGAATATGCAGGGAGCAGAGAAGAACAGGGAAGCTCCTTAGCCACTTTTGCTGTACTGACAGTAATAGAAGAGGGGGGGGGAATGGGAGAAGGAGAAAGTGCACTTCTGACACATACTCTCTCTGCAACTCTTCATGCTGAACCACTTATTTCCAATTGATACTGCCATTGCAAGATTCACACAACTAAGGAAACTTAATTGGGGATTGCAAGCAGATATCCCTGATCAAAGCATCCACATTAGCTCTATCAAATGTTGGAGGCAGTTGGAACTATGGGAAATCAGGAATATTCATAAAATCCTATGTGGTGAAAATATTCATGTAGTCAGTTAATGTCTTCTAGCAATTCCTGCTCTTTCGAGGAATCGAATCTCAACTGTCCTTTGTCAATTCAATTTGGTCAACATGAAAATCTGCTTCGGTTCCAGTACGCCTAAATGCTAAGCAAAATTCTGGAGGTTATGCATGTTTTGAAATGCCTAAAGCATGACATGCCTATGCACAAAGTAAACACATACGTACTTGTGGAATTTATTTTGTCCCGTAACAGGCGATTATTCATACTACTAAGTCTGAAATATGCCATCAGAACTCAGAGACTGCTTTTGCTTCTGTGTTCAAAACACAAGAAAGCTGATGAAATTTTTTTTTAAAAATGAATGCAAAAGAACAGATAAGCTGAGCTTCCAGGATATATTTTGTTCAGAATCAACTACCTGGAGGTCGATACAAAATGGTAACTCTAAGCGGATAGGCAGTCAATTGTTTAAGGAAGAGCTTATCCACAGAGCTCACTCAATCAAAAAATCAGTTTTTGGTACCATAATTGAGATGGTTCTTCTTTCCTACAGAAACATCGTTTTAGAAATCATCTTAAATGTTCTTCATTTCAGCAACCTAATTTAGGAAGGAAAAAAAACATTTGACGTTGCTGTTATTGAACAGTAATGAATTAGAAACCTTGCCCAACTCTATGATGAGTTTGAGCAGCATACATTATAATTAATCCTAAATTACATTTAAAAATCCAGATGTCCAGAAGAAAATCAACCATTTGAATCATTAACACGCACAAGACACAACACTCACTTTAACCCATGGTTTAAAATCTGGGCAGAGTGGGGAGCAGCTATATCTTGGGTGGGTGGAGGAAAGTGTTCCAGAAGCTGGTGCTGTGGTAGAAAGTACTTTTCCTAGGTCCTGTCAGATGATGGTGTTTAATGGAGAGGATCTGGAGCATACCAACCCTGCCCAATTGTACAGACTAGGCAGAAACTAGAGAAGACTAATCTGAAGAAGGTCCTACAGCCCCATTAATTATTACCATTTGAAATTGGTAAGAAAGCACAATTAAACATATGTAAAATGTATATACAATATATGGCGAGATCACAACATTTTTAAAACATAAAATTGGTCTTCAGAATCATCCCAGTAACATGGGACATTGGGTAGTTCATAGAAACTGAAATTGGCCATATTGGATAGTGTCAGGTTTTTTTAAACTTAATATTTAATTAAATAATGTTTATTCCAGCTTTCCCCCACCTAACACTTTGCAGTTGCATTAGGTTTGTAGTTCTCAGAATTCCCAACAATTCCCAAGGGGTTGGGAATTATAATAGTAGCAATCTCAACACTGCTGGAATTTTTCTCAGATTAAGAAAAGCTGTTGATGCTCTTTCCCCAAACAAGATTGACAGATTCCATCTGGATTTCACATAAAGTTCAGTCTAGCTCAGCATCTCTCTGAAGATTTGAAAAATATTTCAACTCCAAGGAAAGCAATGGCAACAAGATTGTCCGAATGCCCTTTTACTCAGCACATCAAATATTTGTTCTTTTTCTTGCATTCCCTGGGACATATGCAGAAATAATTCTCGTATCATGCACCTGTAAGAATTGCAGCAATACCTTTTATAAGCCCAGTATCTATTTGATTATCAGCTGCGACACAAAATAAAAGCTCCACCAAACAGGCTGAAGTTCTCCTGTTGCTTAAATTGCAGACAGATAGAAAGACATTAGTATACAGGCAAAGCCATGAGAGACACATACTCCAGCGATCCTTTTCACACCCAGCTCTGTTTATGAGGGAGGAAATTGTTTGCAATTTAGAAACACAGAAGCAAATGTAGGAAAGTGCCCTGTGAAGGTGCAGAGGTCAAACATCCAAGCAAACACCATGAAACTTGGGTGGCCTCTGCTTGATCAGGCAAGAGCAAAGCTTTTTATCTTGTCCCTGCTCTTCACATCTCATCTCGCCCTTCCTCCTCACACCCCGAAAATCTGCATGAGACAAACAATAAGGGAGCAGTTCTTTGCAACAGGACATTGAACTGGGGCTTGTCTGTAGGAAACAGAGAGGGAGAGGTCCATTTTAAGAATGAACTCACCCACATAGATTCCCAGCACAGACATTTGTGCATACAAGTTAGAATAATCTGTTTTGTGTACATACGTATACCTGAAGCATAAAAGCAATGGGTTTTCTGCAACACAGATGACAGTAATAGATATGTCACCAGAAGCCCACAATTACACACACACATTCCAGGAGAAAGTGGGGACTATGCCAGATTTCTATTTTTCTCTATTAACCTAAGAAGTAAGATCATTGTGCTCTATTTACTGTATCATTTCTGATTCAAGAGAGGATTTCAATACAAGCAGGAAGCCACGTTCTACCAGTCAACTCTCTGTAGCATATGGCTATACCAGAGTAGCCTTGGTTGGTCAATCTTCCAAATTATAGCCTGGGATATACACCATGCTAAGTCATGGCTTGCTTAAGTAATCTGAACTGAACAGGTTCATACAACATGCCAAAATGCTCTTGTTTAAGAGTATTCCTTGCTGTCAAGTCAGAAGTGCAAAAGAGATAAAGAATAGAAGCTAGATGGCTGGCCATTTTGACAACCCCTTTCTCAAAATTACTTTCCTGTACGCTAATTGTTGACATAATATAGATTGTGTTTGCTGTTGTGGTGTACTTAAAACTCTATGCTTTGGCTTACTTTGCCTCTTTTAAAAACAGCCTAGGTTTTGTCCAGTGCTTCAGTTTTTCTTGGGCTCTAAAGCCTCAGGCTGTTAAAACAACAGTTGCAGGCCTTGACAACAGTTGAGCGAAAGAAAACAGAACTGCTCTTGCATTGCCCCCTCCCCAGGCACACAGCAAACTTACAGATGAGTGAGTTTTCCCCATATTTGTCTTGAGGACTAGCCAGGCCTTGTCTTCTACCAAGCAACATGTTCCTGGTTTTTTGTTGTTTTAACTCCAAAATAATTTGTATAAGATCTGATACCTTGTTGTTTGAAAGATACCTAGCTTTGCAAGGGAAGTGCCTGCCAGTTGAAACTTAACAGGGGGTAAAAGGAAAACAGGGCAGACAAGTCTTAGAAGCAGAGACCCTGTGAGGATTTAATGAGGTGCCAGCCAACCTTGTTTACAGACTGGATTAAGCGTCTGTGACACCAGAGTCCAGTTGGTAAAAGAGGTGTGTGTGTGTGTGTGTGTGTGTGTGTGTGTGGTGGAGGAAGGCTGTGGGCCAAGACAGAGTGATACTGAGTCCAGTGCCAAAGAAGAAGAGGCAACGAAACTTAAGTCCATTTAGAACTTGTTTCATAGCCTTGGTCTATGATCTTCCCGACAATCACTGCTTGTGGCAAAGATATATCTCTGGATTGTCTGAAATGTTTTCACTAGGATCTGGTAGCCAGATGCAAACACCAGGGTGGATCTTGAGTCATCTAACTCTGATTTATAGCAATAGCACTTGACTTATATACCTCTTCACAGTGGTTTACAGAGTCAGCATATTGCCCCCAACAATCTGGGTCCTCATTTTATCGACCTCGGAAGGATGGAAGGCTGAGTCAACCTTGAGCTGGTGAGATTTGAACTGCCAAACTGCTGGCAATTGACAGTCAGCAGACGTAGCCTGCAGTACTGCATTGTAACCACTGTGCCACCACGGCTCCTTATTCAACAGTCCATGGTTAAAAGAAAGCATGGCGTTATCTCTCTTGGAGGCACTACAGTCCATTTAAATGTTGGTTAACCCAGAACTCTTGCTGAGATTTTCTAAAGTAGTATCTAGGCAGAACAGATATAAATGTGTGATATTGGGAGGCAGGAAGGAGAGCCACAGACAGGGCATGCAAAAGATGTCTTCCCTCACAAAAGGGGGATGAGAAAGGTTTCAAAAGGGACCCTCCCTCATTTTTCAGAGTAAAAGGAAAGGAGGGGAGGAATATTTTCAATCCTCCAAGGTTCTGTTTATGTAGCCTAACAATAAAGCAAGAGCAACTCCTGATTGTACTTATTGGACTACCTCACAGGGGTAACAGCCAGGGGTGGGTTCCGGATATTTTTGCTGCTTGTTCGCTCAGGGTCGCGCTGCGTGTGAGCGCGTGAAGCGCAAGCGCAGCAATCAAAAACTAGCTTCTGTGCATGCGCAGAAGCAAAATCCAAGATGGTGGCGCCCACGGAGACACTGACGGAACTGGCTCTGTGATGTCATTGGCAAGTTCCTACCGGTTCTACATAACCGAATAGAACCGGTAGGAACCCACCTCTGGTATCAGCAGGCATCAATAGAGGGCCCTTCTAGGATCTTCCTGCTGCCAGAAATAGATGTCAGTGCTGATCATACATGTTCAGTGAATGTGCTTTAAGCTTAATCTTTGCAACATAACTTTATAAGTTACATTTTCACCAAAATTAGTCAGACATCATTTTAATGTTTTTCATTAGAAGCATCAACTTTGCTCCTTCTCCTAGTATGTCTGTGTAATTTATTTAGCCGTGGTTTAGCACTGTTATATACATTTAACATTGTCTATATATTTCTATCCAAGGCAAGTCTTCAGCCGAATCAAGCCTCTAGAAGTATGCCTGCATTTTCCTGATTGCAGCATGACAATTAAATATATATTTCCCATTAATTAGCCCATATCAACTCCACATATTGGATAAGCTGCTGTTAAACTAATATAATATGCTGTTAAACTAATACCACTAAGAGTAAACATAAAGTGTATCGTACAATATTCTGTTGCTGGTAAGAACCCTGCAGCAATCTTTCCAATAGGAACATTTCAGATAATTTTTCATCCGTGTGTATTTTGTTGCGCATGTGTAACTAGCAATAAAGAACACAAACTCGGCTTTAGAGCACTGATATAAACAGTAAAGAGACTGGACAACCATTTGTTTGACATGATATAGGTTCTCCTGCTCAAGCAGGGCGTTGAATTAGAAGATCTCCGAGGTCTCTTCCAACTCTATTGTTCTATGTTCTATATCACAACACTAAATGCAGCCAATCATGTCTGAACTTTTTTTTTTTTTTTACACTGGCTTCTGGAATGAGGATGTCCATTTTTTGACTAGCTCACCTCCAAATGCTGCTTCATATATTGGACCCAAGTTTGTCAGGACTGACAGGCATTCCTACCATAGACTAAGGATACAAACATACTGATACGTTCTAAATCAGATTAAGCCCCTAACAATTAAAAACCTGGGGCCAGCCCTGAGTATAAAATGTGGGCATGTATATTATATGCCCTGCCTGAGTTACAGTATTTGGAATTGTCCTCCACAAATGAAGAACTGAAACCTTGAAATAGCTGAGGGGGTCAACATTGGCTTAGTAGGGGGCAATTCGTTTATTTGTTAGATTGGGAACAGGAAGACCAGGTTTGGTCCATCCTTCGTCCCAGAGGCTCATCAACAAGGCTTTGGAGTAGTCAGTCTTATTTAGCCAACCCAGGCTAACTGACAGGGTTGCAGTTATGGAGAAAAGCAGTAATAGGAAGTACCATATATGCTGCCTGGGGCTACCTATCAATAAGTCAAACAAATAAGAAATGAGTATAAGCCTAAGGTCCCAAATGACATCGCCTGGAGTCTAAACATCAGTGAGAAACAAGCCTGTATGATCAAGAAATGGATCCCACACCATTAATTGGTTAGACAAAATGAAAAAAAAAAATCCCAGTCAGCAAGGATAAGAATGAGAATTGCAGAAGAGCAGAAAGGTAAGCAGCAGGAGAACACGGAGGAGGTTAGCAGCTGTGCTAGAAAGGTGTTATCCAGGAGTCAAACCTTTGGGCTGAGGAGATCAGAAGAATTCTGAATTAAGAAAAGAAAAAAAAACATGGGGGGGGGAGAAATAAGGAATGAAGTCCAAATCTAAGGACCGCAAGCCAAGTTTTACTTAACGATAGCGCTAGAAACTGAGCCAGAAACGTTTTCCAAGAGAAGCAGCGAAGAGGATTTATCCCCCTTTGGAAAGATGCTGTGAACAAAACAGAAGAGCGAAGCCAAGGGAAGAGCAATTTGTGTGAAAACGGTTAATAGTTCAGTAGTAGAGGACATGCTTTGCACACATATCGTCCCAAGTAGAAATCCATGGCATCTGACTTCTGTCTGAAATTCTGGAAGCTGCTGCTAACCAGGGCAGGGCAATGTTAGGTTCAGTGGATCAGTGGTCTGCCTCAGCACAAAACTTCCTATGTTCTGCTAAGGAACCCCCTGGAGGGCAGAGTCTCACAAAGGGTGTCCCTGTGTGTCTGCATAGGTGTGGGGAGTGAGAGGGATGGTGTGACTCTTGCATGGTAGCTGCAGCAACGGAGATAGCAAGGAAAGGATGTCAAAGAGTTCCTGGTGAATTTCTAGTGAAGAAACAAACCTCTATACTGTATTTTCAAAGGAGGAGCGTAGACATGATTAAGTTGGCCCAGGGCCTTACACCATGGGAAGCATCAAGGTTTGATTTGGCTTGAAGAACGTTTTAACTTTGGCATGTGGACAGAAACTCTTTTGTTCCAAGAGTTGCTCTAACTAGTACCTAGTAAAGCTGGCTGAATCTCTGCAGGCTGTTCAGCACTCGTCTCTGGCCTCCTCAGCTAGGAAGGGAGGAGGCTAAACCCAAAGCAGTTTACCAGCATCCCAGGGCTCCCTACTCTTAACAGGCCAGAAACAAGGAAGTCTCTCACTCCCACTAGGAGCTAATTAACTGGGGCGGGATACTTTTAAAGTCTGCCAAATAAGCAAGCAGGAGTATCAGTCCCAATGACAACTGTACAAACTTGGCTCACCTACATAACCTTTACTGAACACCCATCCTACCAGCCTCTGCCCGCTTACATACACACACACACACATAAACACAGAGCTGCTGGCAAGTTTTATGAATGATAAATTCACAAACTCATTACCTGTGCAAAATGCAGTGGTAGCCTAATTTATCTGACCATTGGATTAGGTGGATAATTCAGCCCTTGGAAATCCAACTAGCATGCATGATATACTGTAGAAATGTTAAATGAGAGGAGAAAAGAATTGAAGTCTGAGTTTAGCAGGAAGTGTTCTATACGTAGCAATAGCACTTAAGACTTACATACCGCTTCATAGTGTTTTACAGCCCTAAGAGGTTTACGGAGTCAGCATATTGCCCCCAACAATCTGGGCCCTCATTTTACTGACCTCAGAAAGATGGAAGGCTGAATCAACCGTTGAGGATTGAACTGCTGACAGTGGGCAGAGTCAGCCTGCAATACTGCATTCTAACCACTGCTCCACCATAGCGCTTTACTTAACTTTATAATCAGGATCATGCTTATAGTAATATATTTTAAGAAGGGACAGCTAAAATATCGATAGATCTAGATTTGCATCAGTATATATATCATCAGTGAATATGATTACATTAATGATATTCAGCATGGTTTGATACGTATCTACTTAGAAATAACTTCAGCTAAGTAAGTGATTTCATTATTCAGAAGTACGATAAGAGAGCTGATGATGTAGCATAGTAATTAAGATGTTACACATACCGACCTGGGAGCTCGATTTAAATCTATCTTCAGTGATGGAAACTTGCTGGAAAACCTTGAGACAGGTTGTATCTCTTAGCCAAACTTATCTTCACAAGAGAAAAATGGGGGTATGGAGTGCTGCCATAATGAACAGAGAGAGTTTGGATGGTTCTAGAACAGGGGGGTGTCTGAACCTGGCAACTTTAAGACTCGTGGACTTCAACTCCCAGAATTCCTCAGCCAGCATGCAGCTAAGGAATTCTGGAATTGAAGCCCACAAGTCTTAAAGCTGCCACATTTGGAGACCCCCGTTCTAGGAATCCAGGTACTCTGAATCTAAAGATGCTCAGAGAAGCATTTACAAGTAATCCTTCATTTAACAACCACAGTTGGACGGGTAACCTGGTCTTTCAGTGAAAGGGTTGCTAAGTGAACCCACAACTGTGCTTATGATCTTTGCTTTAGAGATTTGTAAAAGATGCCACTGTGAGAATTGGTCAAAGTTACTTTTTAATCACCATTGTAACTGTGAACAATCGATAAGTAAGGCAGTGACTAAATGAGGACTACCTGTATATTCCTTCTCTCTTATTCCTAGCTAAGGGTTTGGACTTAAATGAGGAAGATGCAAGTTCAAATTTATCTTCAACCCTAGAAGCTCAGGATGACTTGAATGTTAAGTGAATGTTAATCTAACTTATTGTGGGGGATAGAATATATGCTCTTTGAACTCCTGGAGAGAAGGCAGGCTATGCATCTACTAACGCATTAAAAAACCTTGTTTATATCACTCTTGTGAGGGATGTGAGGGATAATAACTAGTGGCAGACCTTATAGTGAGCTGTAAGACTTGGTGAAGATTTAAAAGTGCAACTCTCCAGTCTTAGTTCAGTTTCTTCCCCACTCATCTCAGCAGGGATGGTATTCATTACTCCAGAAGTCCAGAATGCCATTTACATAGGTTAGGTCAGTGGTTCTCAACCTGTAGTTGGTCAACCCCTGGGGAGGGGGCGCAATGCCATCAGAGGGGGCTTGAAGAAATGATATGATTTAAATCTTGAGTTAAGATTTCGGGTTCTGTGGCCATGGACCATTGGCCACAAAAGGTACTTAAAAGGGGGCCCGTGGTGAAGAAAAGGTTGAAAATAACTTGGTTCGGTGATATAGACTGGATAGGAAAGCAATGTAGCCCCTCCCCATTGTAATGCCTGTAGAGTAGAGCGCTTAATGACGTCATGGTTCATCATATTTCCACATTATAACAAGTAATAGCACAGGTACTTTATGATAAAATATGCAACGATCAGCTAGCTTCTGGCCAAAAGCATTAAAGTTTACTCTGAATCAGTGACCAATTAGGAAATATTAAACTAAGACCATATCCTATCAGTTCCTTCTTTTCTTCTCTCCCCCATTCGGAGACTACTTTTAAAAGACGAAGGCTGATGGACTCTACAGTATTTTATTGGCCTGTGGCAACTTTAGCCATACCAGGCCTTGAGTTAAAAAGTGCCTGACAGTGGAAGATTAAAAACAATCCCAAGAATTTGTTGCAAACTTCCTGGATGATTCCCCACACGCAGTGGCGTTTTCTTGGCTGCTTGGCTTATAATCAGCAGAGTGGAATGTTGTAAATTAAATATTTTTAAACAACTTTGCTCTCTCCCTGGTTAAACATTGCAAAGATTGCTCTTTCTTGTCTGTTTCATGCTGGGTGGTCTCTCTCTCTCTCTCTCCCCCTCCCCATTTGCTGTATGTCTTCCTCAAATACAATTAACCATTTAGATGTTGCACAAAGGATTAGCTTATGCATACAAGGCCAGCCACCAGTCCTTTTTCGTTGGGGGGCTGAAAGAAGGGATGAGGGGCAAAGAACCGGGGGGGGGGGGGC
>JANHFT010002322.1:487463-501450 GCA_032467955.1 Pseudoxenodon macrops
CAACATGTCTCTCCTAATAAATTGGATCTTTGAGGAATGCTTTGCCTTGGAGTCTGATTTGTTCAGGGATGATATCTATAACACTGACACTGAACTTATTGAGACACTAGAAAGAGTACAGAGGAGAGCAACAAAGATGATAAGGGATCTGGAGGCTAAACCTTTACAAGGAATAACTGAAGGAACTAGATATGTCTAACAAAGAGAAGGATTAAGGGTGATATGATAGTAGTCTTCCAGTACTTGAGGTGCTATCATAGAGAAGAAGGGGCTGACCTATTGTCCAAAGCACCCCAAGGCAGGACAAGTAACGGGTGAAAGATCACTACAGAGAAATCCAACTTAAAACTAAGCAGACATTTCCTGACAGTGAAAACAATCAGCGGAACAGCTTACCTCTGGAAATTCTGGATGCTCCATCACTGGGGGTTTTCAAGAAGAGACTGGACAGCCATTTGTCCAGAATGGTATTCGGTTTCCTGCTAGAGCAGGGGGCTGGACTAGAAGACCTCCAAGATACCTTCCATCCCTATTATTCTATGTTTAATCTAGGCTTTCTTATTGGTTGATGTAATATCTTGACACAGATTAGTTGTACTGACCTTATTTGAAGTGTAAAATGAATATCTATTTCTAAACATTCTTCAGTCTAAGAAATCACAAATGGCAAAGCTCGTGATACTGTTCTATCTAGTCTTTCTGGAAAACTGGTTCCCTGTGACTAATGCAATTGTCTTATTTTACTACACTTTTTAGAACTGTAGCTGGTATGCATAACATACCATGTAGAACAAAGTTTACAACTTCAGTTGAAGTAAAGATCACTATAGTGGTTTCAAGCACACATTTTATAGTTTATAGGGCAAATGAAATAATTAATTAATAAAGTTTATCAAATATAAGCAGAAAAGCTGATAAAAGTAATGTTACTTTTCCATCAAATACTGGTTGAACAAAGGACGGAAGCAAGAAGTTCAGCAGCCTAATATTAAAGAAAACTTTTTTTAGCACCCCGTGTTTTGCAATGATCTGATTTCCATACTAGAATAGATGCATGCAAAGCATTATGAGCAACATATATGCTCTTGGCATGAATGTCAGTATTATAGCAGAACGAGTTGTATTATCATTATTTTCCACAAAGATGGTGCCTTTAGGTCTGGTAGCTGAGTATCAGTCATCAGCAAATTCACTTCTCAACTATGATCTCTCTGCCAATTTCTCTGGATAACACAAACAACCTGAGAAAGCAAAAGGAGAAAAACATTTTCAGCACTTTATACAATCTCTTGACAGAAACTGTTCAAAAGAAGGGAAAGATATTTGCAGAGAAATACTTCTTTTCTGCAAATACTCAGCACAAAGCTAGAAAACATCGCTCCTACTCCTGGAATTATCTGCAATTCCCACAGCATTTGGGATAAAATGAAAACATAAGTGAAAATAAGGACCTTTAAAAGAAAAGTTATATATGTTGGATGTTCCATGAAATACTTTACCTGAGCATATACAAAGAACTCAATTAATTCAAATGGTGATCATTTCAAATATTTTCGTATTAGATAAAACCAGAAGATTTGTATCTATGACACTTTTTAATTAATACAACCTTTTATATTGTTTATCATTTTTAATAGAATATTTTTTTTCCTAGGACAACAACCTCATATCTATTTATTTCATACCTATTTACTTGTGTTATGATAATCAGCAACCTCAATCAAAATGCGGACAGATTACCACAGTTTCCATAAACTATGTAGTGTAGTTAGATGAGTATCATTCCAACTTTTAATGCAAAGCACTGAATTTTTGCCAAAACGTTTGTATCATTTGCGGATGGCATTTGAGTCATGTGTTTCAAATGTATATCTCATTTATTCTTGCTCTTGCACATTGGAGCAAAGAAGCAGGTGAAATTTGGCAGAAGTATTTGCTTTAATCTCACACATAACAAACTGCATTCATCTCACTTACAGCACTGTTTAAAATATTAATACAGGAGTAATCGACTGTATCTTAAATTTGTGACATTATTAATGAAAATGGCAGGGCCCTCAAGAAAACACAAAGCGCTTTCAGCAGAATCATTCTGCATTAAAAATTATGAAATGCATAAATACAACTCAGCGATATCCTGATAAACATATTTCACTCATTTCCATAGGTCCAAAGAGCTACTTTCAGCTGGTGCAGCTGTTAAATTGGTACAGCATATGAAGAGCATATTTTGCAAATATGTATGCAGTTTATTGTTTTGCTATGTGCATGCTCGATATATTAAAAAATAATGAAAGAAGCAACTACATAAAATTACATACAAAAACTGATGACTCCAATCTAATAATAAAAAATAGAAAGAAGGAGTAATAACATAAATGAGGATAATTGTTGCAGTTTCAGTTTTCATTTAAAGATTATACAGTTTTTCTACCTTCCTCCATCTGGATAGCATGCCTCAAGAGGAACTATAGCAAATTAGTTCATGGCTGTGTAAGTTTCTGCTTCATTACCCAACACAGAGATAATTGTGGAAAGTTTGTGGAGTCTCTCTTCTCCATCCCAACCCTGTTATTAATCTTCCATGGAAAGTCCTCCCTCTTGGCGATCATCTTAATGCACCACAGGCTTATCTAGTATTTCATCTTTATTCAAGCTTTGTAATTGCTTTTAATGTTTCAAATCAATTAGCCAAATGAGTGACATCATCAGAGAATAAGATAATAGCTTAGGGAAAGTGAAAACAAAATGCGGAATTTATGCTTCTCCGTTTTCACACTGTGCATGACGGTGGAAAACAAAATGTGTTTCTATTGATTTCTGCATCTGTACCATAAATATATTCCAACTGCATCTCAATAATTTATTTGTGCTTCGCCTTTAGATAGAAATGTGGAAAATGTATCTCTTTATTTTAGCTAAAGCTTTCCATTTTGCTCTACACATGCCTCCAGGAAAAATCCATAGGATGTCTAAAAATTTAGGATTTAGTCTTGTTTAGGTGAGAAATACTGGACTATTGCATGATACATTATGGCTGATTGGGGCAAAGAGGAGGAAAGGGAGACTTTTGGTCCTTCGTTGCTTTTATTATTGCATTACGGAGAAGTCACCTTACCTTCATTTGTTTTTGAATCTTGCTGGTCCTGCTGTGTTGCTCCAAAATCATGGTTGTTTTCACTGTCAAAGCTACCATCTGAACAGATTATTATAATTGTCCCAAAAAAACCAAGCTAGTAATTCTTGTTGCTTTGACCCACTACTCTTAGCCCAATGAGCACCCAGTGTAGATTTATGGACAGGTGATAAGATCACTGTCAGATGACAGCCACAGAATGGCTGAGGAAAGATGTTCCCTGGAATAGAGAGTAAAAAGGAGGTGGATTTTAATGGGGTTTTTTGGAGGGGAAGGGCGGACTGTTAAAAGAAGAATGTCAGTCAAAGGAAGGAGATAAATAAGTATGGGAATAGATACTGGTACAGATACAGTTATAGATACAGATATAATATAACAATAGCACTAAGACTTATATATTGCCCCCTAGTGTTTCACAGCAGTCTGTGGGCAGTTTGCAATGTCAACAAATTGGCTCCCAATAATCTGGGTCCTCATTTTACTAACCTTGGAAGGATGGAAGGCTGAGTCAACCTTGAGCTGGTGAGGATCGAACTCCAGGCTCTGTGCAGAGTTAGCCTGCAATACTGTAACCACTGCACCACCAAGGCTCCGGATATAAACCGTTACATTCATATAATGGAGAAAAATTCAGAAAAGTATAGCAAGTAGTGACAGACAAAAAATTATATAGATGGGAGACTTTGAGCTGGCCACTACAGGAGAAGGAGGATCAGCAGTTTTGTGCCCATCCCCACTCTGACCTCAATGGAATCTTTTCCCAAACCATATTGCTTGGCATCTTGGTTTTAGGATTTTATTTATTAATGTTAGTTTTATCTGTAATATTTTTTTCACAAAAAGTCCCGATATGTCACTTGATGTTGCCATGTGTAAAATCAAACCTCATATGCCATGAATTTCTTAGTCATTTTGCAAGAGATGGCTTATATCTATCTGTTCTCTGTTTTTACAATGGTCTATTTTGCTCTTATTTTGTTTATCACTGAGTGAGAATTCTCCCAGCATGCAAGAGTGGGTAACTGATTAAGATGGTCTGCCTGAATACTTAATGGATCTAATTGGTTTCCAGCAGATAATTGAGGATTTCCCCAGAAATGTGACAGGCAATTTTTCTATGGTGCTTGTTGACTTCTGAAATGTCGAGATGCTGCGGGCTTTTTGGGAAAAGTGTTCTCCAACTGGCCTCCAACTGCAGATCAGAGTTCTCCTTGACTTACCAAAAAGCGCTTGGAGATGAAGCAGCAGAAGCAACAGCTACAGCACCAGTGGTAAAAGGTGAACACAGGTATGTGCCAATGATAACGTCCACACTACACTGTGATGATAGCAGTGGTGGATTAAAATAAGATACTGCATATGGGGCTGTCCATCAAAATCTAGAACCATAGACGGTATAAAATGCAGCAACCTGCATGCTTGCAAATGAAGGCCACTTCAACAGCATCACATCTATATTGTATGCACCTCATTAGTTCCTAACAAGGTTTTGGGTTCAATTCAAATTGTTGGTGATAACAAGTGTAATCTATTCATTTTAGCATTTTGGAAGAGGGTACTTCAGCTTTCTTCACTGCAGAACGCTAAGAGGATGAGAACCAAGATTGAGATTTTCTCAGTGGCAGCCAAATCTCCTTGGAATATGTAGTTCCTGAAAATTCAGATGGTTTTTACGGTTTTATTTTTCAGAAAGATCATTTGAGTTCAATTTTCCCAGAGGGAATGTAAGATTCTAGATTCTGTAAATACATTTTTAACATTGTTTTATTTTAATTTTTGTGATTGTTAATTTTAATATAAATTATTTTTGTTATAGATGTTAAGCTATTGTTAGTTATCTACTTTGCAGCTGCCTTGAGTATTGTTTAAAAGGCAGGTTTAAATCTCTCAAATAAATACGTGTAAATGGTAGTGCTGGCCAGAGGTGGGTTCCTACCAGTTCTATAGAACCAGTAGTAATTCCGCGATGACGTCATGGAGCAGGTTCTGTCGGTGTCTCCGTGGGCGTCGCCCTCTTGGATTTTGTTTCTGCGCATGTGCAGAAGCTAGATTTTGACTGGTGCACGCGCTCAAGATGCAACCCTGAGCGAACCAGCAGTAAGAAGATTTAGAACCTACTTCTGGTGCTGGCCAAGTGCATTGGCACATGTGTACCAGGGGTGAAATCCTACCGGTTCGGCCCGATTCTATGGAGTAGGTTGCAAGCAGCTGGTGACGTCATAGAACCGGTTCTGTTAAAACTGTTAAATCTGTTAAATCTGTTGCGGGTGCCATTTTCTGTGCTTTTGCATTGTGTGTGAGTCAGTTGTTTTGTTTTGTGGTGTTTGTGTGTGTGTGTGTATGTATGTAAAGTGCAAAAGTTTTTTTTCCAGCTCTTTGTGGCCCTGTGAGTTTATGCTTGTGGCAAGGGCCATTTTGTGTGATTTTGCGATTCTGGTTAGGCAGGAGGGGTTTGGGCTAGATGGCCTCCAAGGGTCCCTTTTTCCAACTCTGTAAATCTGTTACAATTGTTAAATGTTTTAAATCTGTTGCTGGTGTCATTTTGTGTGCTTTTGCATGGTGTGTGAGTCAGTACAGCTGCTTTTGCATGGTGTGTGTTAGTTGTGTTGTTTTGTGTTGTGTTTGTAAAGTGTAAAAGTTTTTTGTATTGTCTGTGTAAAGTGTAAAAGCACGCACACCCAGTCACATGACCTCCAAGCCACACCCACAAAATAAGCCACACCCACAGAACTGGTAGGGAAAATTTTTAGATTTCATCCCTGATTCAGACCCTTCACTTCTTCAGGTTTACTACTCCGTATATATTTTGATCTTGGGCTCAGATACTTGTACAAATAAATGATGGGCATCTTGCAGCTTGTGAGAGTGACATTCTGTTGAAATGACACATTTTCATACAATACAATCATACATTAACAGTGTACGATTGTATTGTATGATGTTTGCATTGTTATTTCGTTACGTTTGCTGAATAATATAAGCGTACTAATCAAATCACAGAATATACAGGATTAGACCTAGGTCATTTTACCAGTGTGAAGTGGGTTAAAGGTAAAGGTTCCCCCGCACATGTGTGCTAGTCATTTCTGGCTCTAGGGGGGCAGTGCTCATCTCCGTTTCAAAGCCGAAGAGCCAGCGCTGTCTGAAGACTTTTCCGTGGTCATGTGACCAGCATGACTAAACACCAAAGGCGCACGGAACGCTGTTACCTTCCCACTAAAGGTGGGCCCTATTTTTCTACTTGCATTTTTTACGTGCTTTCGAACTGCTAGGTTAGCAGAAGCTGGGACAAGTAACGGGAGCTCACTCTATTACACAACTCTAGGGATTCGAACCGCTGAACTGTTGACCTTCTGATCGGTGAAGTGGGCTACAAGGGAATTAAAGGAAGCACGAACAAGGGTCTTAATTTGCAAACTGAAATATGTAGGGCATAATCCAATGTGCTAGTATGGATTTAAAATGTTGTGTTTTGTAATAGCATCCTGGTTATGTAAAGATCAAGACCCCCAAGTGATAATATTCTTTTTCAGTAACCGACTTCATTTTATGAGAAATTCAACACCAGAATGCTTTGGAGAGCTCGGTTCTCCCTTCAACTGAATAACGAAAAGGGGATGCAACTTAATTTGATGAACTTTTTTTTTCTGGTAAAGTTAGCGGATTTGCCATTTTATACACTTAACAAATGTCATGCAAACCAGGCACCAGAGCAGCTTGTGAGGTTAATTTGGGCTAGCAAAAGTATGTATTACATTTGTATACACATACACACACACACACACACATGGAGAGCTAAGAAACCTTTCATCTGAGACAGCTGCTGCATCACATTTTCCCAGTCTAAGCCAGTTCTTTAATGTGGTTTATTTTTCATTTATGAAGGATTGGGCAGGGCTGGTTTATAATTTTGACGCTCCTGTGTGAAACAAAGAAACACACACACACACACACACACAAAGATCCCCTCTGGGAGGAAAAAGATGAAGATGTTTATCACACCAACTAATGAAAATGAACCAGTATATCTCTGGGTCAACAGCTGGAGGCCTTTACAGGTGCAGATATGTGTTTTAGAATCCTACTTAAAAGAAACCTGCAAGCCAAACATTTTAGGGAGAAAACTATGTGTTTCCAAGAACCTTTAGTTCATCATGCCTCAGGCGTATTTTTAAGTTGTTCATTCTTGTTTTTCATTATTTTCTTATAATATACCTATTATTGACTAGAAAGATAAAAGGTAACTTCACTATAAATAAAATACTAAGTGCAACTCAGATATGATTAGAATTATTGCACTAGAATGTCTTTGTAAAATGTGGTCCAATGTAATATTTTAAACCTAAACAATGTGTGCGTTGAAAGTTTGGCCAAAAATATTATAAAAGTAGTTTGGATCAAGACTGTTCTCTCACATGGCCCCCAACACAAACGTTTTGGATTATAGATCCAACATCATCACTGCATAGTTATATTTTTATACAGTGGACTTCAGAGTCACAAGAATTACCAAAGTGACCTGGGGAATCTCAGAAAGGATGTGCAAAAGCCAATAGTAATTGTCTCCAAGTAATTACTTGTTTACTACTAGTCTTAGTGGTCAGGACACACTTAATGATGATCAGATAATGTGCCGTTATGCTTGTCCCAAGCTGGAATGAAAAGGCGTTTATTATACATTTTTGGCAAATTCTGATACTCACTTTTGGCTTACACATGCATATTGTCTGCAGTGTCTTTCCTCTCTTTTCCAGACAGTTTTTTTTTTTAAATGATTGGAATAGTTTGTATAATAATTTTTGGAATTACAGACAACAGAAGCTGGTAACTACTTCCGCTCAAGAAAAAGATAAGCACGGTATTCAGAGTCCAAACTGATAAGAGAGTATTTTTCTGACCCTTCATCACTTTGCAATGTAATGTTTTTTAACCTCATATGCAAAGTTGAATCAACATGCACCACCTTCCTTTTCTAATTAGTGGTACTGAGAGAGCTGGCACTTTCATTGCAGAAACTTTGGCTCAGCTGTTCTTTTGGCGGAATGCAATCTGTGTGGTCCTCGCTCTTAGCTTGGCTAGCAGCAAAATGCGTTCACTGGATTTACAGGAACCCATATCACCCTCCGCAAAGCAGCCTGCCTGTCAATGAGAAGAGGAGCGGGGAACTAGTTAAATGGAGGAGACAGACAGATGCCATTGTAAATATTTCTTTATTAAGAGGTAAAGAAGAAGTCGGAGCAGGAGTGGCTGTCAGCGTCAGTGATGTCAGGAGAAATTCATGTAGCACAATCTCCAGCTGAGCTATTGGTTCAGGTTGCCAGAAATCCATCCTTCAGTTCTGCCAGACTCAGATTTCCATCAGCTGTTCAGTGCCCATAATAACTTCATTTGCATGTTTAGCTGCAATAGAGAGGGGGAGAGAGAGGGGGGGGGAAAGTAGCATTTGGGAGAGAGGAAAGATTAAAAGTTATGCGTTGTCCACTGTGACACAAAATAGACTGTGTGGAGCATGTGGCAGTGATGGGGGTAAAGGGAAAGCCTCGAATGTAACATTCCAAGCTGAGTCAAATAACCTGATTTCAAAACTCGAATGAGAAAACTTTCACATCTGCATCACTGCAGTCAAGAAACACAGCTGGGATGGGAGAAGTAGTTTTTGCTGGCAGGTACAGAATCACATAAGCATAAAAGGAAGGTAACGCTCTCCAATCCTAAGCACTGTTCAACTTTCTTGGGTTAGCCTTACGTGGAAGTGAGCCCAGAATCAGTTTTCAATCCCTGGTTGAGAGGCAATGCTTCTTCAGCTGGCTTCATTCTGTTCTCAGAGCCAGATAGGAATTTACAAATTCTCCACCTCCCCAGAAATTTTTGACCGGGCTGTCTTTTATTTGCCATTGGCAGGGCTACAGATGCATTCAAACTGCACAGAAAAGAGGGATTAAACGAAGGTACTTTCAAAACTGTCCCAGAATTTGTTGGCATGACTGTTTCAGACCAAGAGCATCCTCTGCCAGGCAGATTCGAAGCCACATCAGAATGCGAGGGAGGCAGGATTGCCTGGCCCAAGGGGCCCAGGAGCTCCCACCTGAATGGCTTAAGAGAATGCGGCACTTATCTTATAGGGGGTGCAGGAAGAATCAGACCTTGGAAAATGTAGGTGTGAAAGGTTTACAGAAAATCTGGGCTCCTGCAGTTTATGGATTACAGTGTTGTGTATAACGGGGCAATTTGAGCAAACATAAGGACAACAATGCCTCTGTTCCAACTCCAACATGGTACTGGATAAAGTGACAAAGTATACCCTCCCCCCCCCCCACCAATGGATAGCGGATATCTTCTGGCAGCATCTCTCCTTGGGAACACTGCCTTGGGGGTGGAATATGAAAGCATCTCCTTGTTATTTGCTCAATTAGCCCCAGACAGATTGCTGCTGCTGGTGGTGGCAAAGCTAAGCCATAAAAGAGGAGCAGGAAGAGACTGAGGAGTGTGTGGGAAGAGAAGAAAGAAGGGGTTAGGGCCAAAACCCAGGACCACCACGAAGCTCCAGCCCTCAGGGGCTCAAAAATATTCAGTTTACTCACTCAATTACACACTGTTTCATAAATCCTTTTAAATCAAATACAGTACAATCCCTGGCACTAAATTACTCTTCTATTACTGCCGAAAAGATTATGTTGTGTATGAACACTTTTTAAAAGCTGGAGAATAATAGCATCTAAAAGGAAACGGTGAGTTGAGCATGGGCATGAAGCTACAAAAATGTAGACATATGCAGGATCATGTATGCACCTCCATGAATGCGGCTGTGAGGTGCAACTCTTTTGACCCCTATTACCCCAATGAATAATAAGGTGACAAAAAGCATAAGAGCCTTGAGGACACCAAGAGCAAATGCAAGACACACACATTTATTTATTTATCAAATTTTGAAACTGCCCATCACACGCACAGAGTGTCAGGCACAGGCAACCACACCAGATCCATATGCACAGAGTTCAAGCTAATTACTTTATTATATTTTCCTTATTATTCAGGAATCTTCCCAGACTGTTTGCCTTCTCTTGGAACCAAACAGACAAGTATGTTTGGAGGCAGGGGGTGGGGAGGTCAGTTCTGGATTTCTTGTGGTTGCACAAGAATTCAAGGCTAATTCCCCACTTGAGACCTCCTCACTGCCTGGCTATTTCCCAACACAGGTCTCTGGGTGGTGTACAAGTAGGAGAGAAGAGTTCTGGAAAGTATGTAGCTGAGAATGAAAAAGGAAACAGGCTATTTAGCAGAGACAACAAGGAACGTATGGCAAATGTGTTCCACTCATAGATTTTATTTTGACAATGGATGGAACTCAGGGCAGTTTCCTATTTGTACCAAAACGACAACCATTGGCAGTTTTATTGTGGGTGCAATTTGGTATGCTTTACCAACTATTCTGCTGATGTCACAGCCAGTGTTTTTTTGGCCATGGGATCAACTCATCGCAGTTTGGCCAGTTAAAGTTGGTGTAGACATAGCCCCACTCCATTGGTCCCTGTCCTTCATTGCTTTGGGCAATGAACGGAAATTTAGCTTTTCAATCTATGCCAAACCCTTATACTGGTCCTGAGATCTGGATCAGCCTCCTGAAGAGCAGCTGACCAGCAATGGTTGTGGTGGTGGTGGAGGTGCAGGGTTGTGCGGTGAAGCTGAAGAGGAATAACCAATCCTTTCTCTGATGTTTATGGCATGAAGCCATCCTCTACCCTCCACATGACTGCTGGCTTCCAGAACAGCACTAAGCCCATACTCCAAAATTGCTCACTTATCAATTGATAGTCAGGCTTCCTTTGAACATACCTGCATGACACATTTCTGCAAAACAATAGCGAATCCTGATGGATGCCTAAACCAGCCAGACCTTACTGTATATTTTGGCACCAAGCAAAGATTTTTTTTTAAATTCTCCTAAGCCTCTAAATAATGTATTAATGCTATCATGATTCTACAATTTTCATTCCTGCTTTTAGATTTAAGTTTCTATTGTTTGACTGTTTCGATTTGATTTTCTCTTTATTCACTGTTTATATAGTGCCTAGAGAGCCAGTTTGGTGGAGTCATTAAAACATCAGATTAGAAACCAAGAGACTCTGATTTCTAGTCCCATCTTAGGCGCAAAGCTAGCTGTGTATCCTTGGGCCAGTCACTCTCTCAGTCCTAGGAAAGAGGCAATGGCAAACCATTTCTGGAAAACCTTGCCAAGACAATAGCAGGGATTTGTCCAGGAAGTCCTATTGGACACGATTGAACAGGGGGAAAAAATACAATGCCTTAAAGCAGGGATCTCCAACCTTGGCAACTTTAAGACTCGTGGACTTCAACTCCCATAGTCCCTCAGCCAGCTTTGCTCTGGGAGTTAAAGTCCACAAGTCTTAAAGTTGCCAAGGTTGGAGACCCCCTGCCTTAAAGTATGTTTTTGTTAAATGTTTTAATCTATTGTTTAAACTGCAACTTTTAATTGTAAACCTATTTAAGATTTCTATTCCTGGAAAGCAGTAAATGAATGATTTAAATCAATGAATAAACTTCCATTGACATGAGGAATAAATACCATTTTTTCTAACCATAGCAGGAAACCACTGGCTCTGCTCCAAAACCTGCACAGTCACACTTTCCCATACTTCTGATGTGATATCTATGTGCTGTAATTATTATGGAGGAAAGAACAACTACAGTAGCCATTTGCTGATCCAGACTGCTTCCCATATACTTCAAAGTCAAGAAAGCCTGAGAGGCTTTCAGCGAGAAGGAAGACCACCGCTTATGTCTACCAAAGGTCTGATGATGTATCTTTCTTTTGTTGGGAAAGAAAACATTCAGTAGGTGCCAGGGCAAACTGGAAGCTTAATCCTCTCCAAGGATTGCAAACCAAGCAATATTCTTAGGAGAAACAATCAAAATGGGAGAGCTCATGGGACTCACTAGAGAGGGAAAAGGGAAAAAAAGAGATTTCTTTCAAGGGGGAACTTTCATACAACCCACCATGGAAGAAGCATATTATGTATTTAAGGTATTTTCCCACAAATACCTTGGCCTGAGGAATGTACTGAACTCCAGATAGTTTGGACTACAACTTCCATAATGTTCACCTAGGAGGAATTTCAGGAGTTTAGGATATCATAGATTTTAGTCTATGATACCAGGTTGTCAACATTAATCTAGGGAAAATGTGTCTCCCTGTGTGGTTACTTGGGAATTAATATCTTCAATAGAATTATGAGTCCTGATCAGCCCTAAGTTTCTGTTTAGAATCAGAGCAGGGGAATTAATGTTTTAGGACTCTCTCTCCAACAGGATAAGTAAAATGTTTTTTTTTTAAAGCAGTTACTGAAATGTTGCTGTTTTTGACAAGTTTTTTTTCCTGGTTCTTGATTTTAATTATCCTATCACTTATAGTTTGCATTTGTAACTACAATTATTTGTAGCATTTGTAATTATAATGTATAAAAGGCTATCACTTTCATACATTATAATTAAATATTGTATTTTAATGTGGGAGTTTTTGTACTATTTGTAATATGCTAAACTACATTAAATGCTGCTCTGCAGATAAAAAGCATGTAAACATCTCTCTGTATATATGTAGCTGAATAAAAGGCATATTTGTGGATACATTTTAAAATTAACTATAGTGGTAGCAAGCTGAAGAGAAGATTTTTGCATATCAAATATCTCTTTTACATCTTTTTACAGTTATAAAAGATTGAATAAATAGATTGCTGGCTGAAGAGCCTTATTGAACTAGGAAGAATTATTTACATGCCAGCAGATAAGCTATGTTTTTGCAATGCCTTTTCTTTGTCCTGCCTTACTTTGCTTTCTCACAGGTAAGGTGCCTCTCTACAGCAAAAGTACTTCTATCTTGTCTGCTTATCTAATTACTCTCTATGAGGAACTTTGTAAATGATGGCAGAGCAAGGGAAGAGCAAGTTGTGCAGCAATGCTCTGCAGTCGTCACTAGTGAGCATAAAAGCTGGTGGTCTGGGAAAACTTTAATTGTTTGTACTTTCAAATGCATGTATGACAACATGCATCTGAAGGGCTCCTGAACCCATCTTAGAAGGGAAAGTAGGAAGCAATAACAGGAGATGTATGTGACTGCAGATTCTTGGCAAAGGTTTTTTTTCATATACAATCAGAGAGTCGGGTCATATACAGATGCCACTTCCATGTACACAGCCGGTTCCCTAGAGCTAAATTTCTAAGACCTTCCAGATGCACAGTTGCTATTATACAAATGTCATATGGTGATTTGGACCGCTAACAACAAGGTCTCTGACTCACATAGGCTGTTTACAAAGAATCTCAGGCCACACAGAACTGTTTCCTGTTATGGTGGATTCTAATCCAGGGTAGACTTCTGCATTCAAAGCAGCTTTCTCTCGACCTCTTGACTAAAGGATAATCATTATTACAGAAGAATTATGAATTTAAAATCTCTAGGTGACAAGCAGTCGGGGCATGGTTTCTGTTGGAATTTGGATTAGGACCACTGACAGCTACTAGCTAAAGAGAATCTGATTGAATGTAGAAGTGAACTATGTATGTTATGGACATCAGAAAGCAGAATATATATCAGTATGGACACCATCAATTTATCTTGATTATTATGTTTCTTACAGCACTGTAATAAAGCAACTTCTCAAATGAGCAATGATCGTTTATGTACAATACTTATTTCTTTTTAAAAAAATATCTTCAATCTTCAGTTTCAAAAACTATTACATCGTAAAAGATGTACTAACATTCATAGTTCTGGAAAGCCTTTTTTAAAGGAGGCAGTGTCTCAGTCGCTCGGAAAAGAAGGGTCAGAAATAT
>JANHFT010002322.1:521655-537847 GCA_032467955.1 Pseudoxenodon macrops
AAAGTCAGAGACCACCTTACAACAAAATCACATTTGAGCTAACCTGTTAGTTATAAAATATATAATAGCTATAATTTACTACTTAAGATCAACAAGCTTGGGATAATATTTCACAACCAAAACCACATTGCCTTCCTTGACTTACAGTAAGTGTATTAATATATTTTTTCTTTCCCTATCTCACTTTGGAGGGAAAAATATATACTCAAGGCACTAATACAGAGATTACATATATTTTCCATGGGAATCAGTATACATGTATTAAATCTCACATTCAGATTATTAAGTATAATTCATCACAGTAAAGCTGCCACTCTGCTGTCACAGCAACTGTTATGGAGATGATTAGAAAAGGAACAAGAAACATGATTTTTATGGTTTCAGTGGTAATGCTACTGGAGGGAGAATGGGATTTTTTTCCCCAAAGCAGGTATTCAAAATTAATATGCTATCCTGTTAGAGATATAACACTTCTATTTCTTTTATTTAAAAAAAGTTGCCAAAAAATTGATGGTGTATTTCAGCAGCAAAATCTGGGGGAGCATTGAAAGTCACAAAAACAGATGAAGCAGCCCATCCACCTATGGATTAGGGGGCAAGGAAAGCATATACCTGATTATATAGTAGTCTTTCCTTATACTAGCATGAGACAAGTTCTAGTAAGTGACATAAATAAATGACACCCAATGTAGCATGGTGGTTAAGACGTTGGACCAGGAATGGGGATACCAAAATTCAAATCTATCAAAGTCACGGAATGACTTTGGGGCCCTTCTCCGTAGTTCGTTGAGGTAGCCTCCAGGATGGGTTAACTTTTATCCTGAGTTCCGATTGGACAGAGTCTTAAATTGAAAACCCCGCCCTTGTTGCAGGGCAGGCCAGTTTAAAACTCTGTCCTGATCGGACAAGACGCCCGTCTCTCTTTTTTAGACCGACCTATCTTACTTACATGGTTGTTATTGTTGTGAGGAAAAATGGGAGAAGGGCTGCTAGGCATATTGCCCTGAGCTTCTAAGATAGGGTAAGATATAAATTGAATGAATAAATGAATGAATGAATGAATGAGGTGAAAGGCAGTACTATTTTTTAAATTAAGATTTTAAAAAAACCTTTATTGGTGAAGAGGAAGAAGAATAATCTATGTGTACTGAAGTCAACTTTAGTGCAGAAATTTTGGTTATAAAAAAGCAGCCGCTTCCTAAAAAAGTCAAAGAGGGACAAGTTCCAGGGTGGCTATTTGATGTAACTGATACTCCTTAATTCGTTACATGTGAACCAAGAGGGAGCAGAAATGAGCCAAATATAGACAGGAGATATATAGTCAGAATTCTCCCTTCAGTGCTTAGATGCCATCACTCACTGCATGCTAAGCAGCCTGAGACCTGAAATTATATAAACCCGTTCTTGCCAAACTATTCCGAAAGTAATAAAACGAAGGTTCACTTTCAGCTAGATTGACGGAATCCAGAAATTACTGTGCAGGCTGAGCAGATGCACCTAGATGACAATCAAAAGGCCTCGGCAGCTTGGTTAATACAGTATGGTGATTCCCAACTATACATTTTGATGTGGCCATTTCTCATTGATCCTTGATAATTTTGTCGTGGTAGCAAAAATTAAAAGCAAAAGATAATAAACTTAATTATAAAATGTAAAACTAAAACGATTTTACATTTAAATTTAGATTTAATTTGATAATTCTAAAAAGATTTACCAAATTAAAGTAGTACAGGAGACCTTTCTGGTCTACTGATTAAGATATAAGTCAAGGATCTATGAACTCCAATACATTTTCAATCCTGACTAAACAGCTGAGAAAATAAAGAATAATTTATTGCTCTTTATAATGTCATTTATCTAAATATTAATATCTTATAGGTCATTTCAGGAAAGCTTTAATTGGGCCACTCCAGAGGCAGGTTCCTACCGTTTCTATCCGTTTCTATAGAACCGGTAGTAACTCCGCGATGATGTCACAGAGCTGGTTCTGGTGGTGTCTCCATGGGTGGCACCATTTTGGATTTTGCTTCTGAGCATGCGCAGAAGGTAGTTTTTGAGTGCCACGTACTTGCGCTCGAGGTGTGACCCTGAGCGAACCAGAAGTAAGAAGATTCAGAATTCACCTCTGGGCCACTCCCACGTGAAAGTCTCTCTCACTCTTTCTCTTAGCAGAAACTGTTGAATTCTGCTTTAGAAAATTAAATTTGAACACTCTTATCTCCTAAATTCTTCACTCTTTCCAAAGAGCTACTCCTGTCTTAGATGAATCTCAACAGGAGTATTATTTATTGTTTTTTGTAACAGCAGAACTGGTCTTGTTTGAAGATGAATTGGAAATTACCCTTTATCTTTATGGTATGGGAATTTAATTTATAGCATGCTGGCAATTAAATGTGGCAATTATATTTACAGTACCTATAACCTAGTTTTGTAATTGCAATGTGCTTCAGAAAATGAAGCTTTTTCTTCACATTATACAAGCATGTGATGAGAATCAACTTCAAGAAGCAGTTGTTTTTAATTCATTATTTAATGTTTTCAATCCATTGATACTAGAAATTGCCTGCAAAGGGAGGTAGATCGCTTACACAACAGGCCATCATTTATATAACAATTTAACTTTTTCAAACAATAGAAGAAAAGTATGGAACTAAAAGGACAAGCTATTGAGAAAAAGCTTGCCAAAATAAGGTCTGTGGGAGCATTTCCTATGTGAAATAACACGTATCAATATGTTAAAATAAATAATTTTGTAAAGTTAATCAGCATTAATACAACTATTAACTTAGGTTCTATTATTTTAAGAAAATTAAAACATTTCCCCCATCTACTTGATTCATGCTGCATACAATTTATTCAGGAAAAACATTTCCTGAAAGGACAAGCAAATGATTTTATCTAAGTAACATACAATCAAACTTCTACAGCAGGGGTCACCAAGCCCTGGGGTATGGCCTGGTATTGGGCAGTAACCCGCACAAGTGGACAAGCGTGAAAGCTCCATTTATGCAAGTGGCAGACACATGCGTGAACCCCCACCACCATTGCTGGTCTATGGAGCCGAAAAGGTTGGGGACCACTGCTGTACAGTGTTTGTGGTCATAACTTACTTTTGTAGAATTCATTTAGCATTTCTTCATTATTTGAAGATACTAACACTTCTTCAGGCAATTTTACTTTAATGTGTTATCTTCCCACCAATTTATCCAAAATAAAGCTATTCTGCTTGTAATTTTCTAAATGTTCTCTGAATCATATTTAAAAATTACTCTTGTTTTTAGCTTCCCAATATTATGTGCCAACGGCAATCTTTTTAACACAAATTTTATTTACTATGCATATCAGGGGGCATTTTAATATTTCTCAGATAGAGGCATCTGCA
This sequence comes from Pseudoxenodon macrops, assembly GCA_032467955.1. NCBI lineage: Eukaryota > Metazoa > Chordata > Lepidosauria > Squamata > Pseudoxenodontidae > Pseudoxenodon > Pseudoxenodon macrops. The sequence continues at coordinate 525,038 of JANHFT010002322.1, forward strand.
GGAATAACGGCTTTCATCAAAAAGATAAAAAGAGAATTGCAGAGTCATGATACAATACATGTACAAAAGGGGTACAGTTTTCAAAAGGCCACCTACCCTTCTTCAATTCTGACAGAATTCATGATGATGCAGTTAGTAATTTTAACTTTGTCTTTGATCAAACATGAAGTACCAATGACAGAACGCTTTACTGAAGTCTTTTCGCCTATTTGAGAAGATGCACCTACAATGCTGTCAGATCCAACCTACAGAGGAAGAGAAAGAAAGTGAACCACCAAGTATTAAACAATATCTTCTCCTTGAGTTGTTGACAGCTGCCAATTAACAGACTGAAGAGACCCAAATTTGCTTTAATGAAGCCTCAAGAATCTTTTTCTTTTTTCAAATGAAAAAAGGTCTACTTTTTTCTGTTGTATATTGGAGAATACAAAGCACTCTAAATGGATTAGTAAAAAAGAACTGGAGAGTTTTTGAATATGTGCCATAGCTACTAAATTGATGTTCTAGTGATTAAGGTTTTTTGACTGCACTTTTCAAGAACATAAAAAGAAATAATTCTGTCATCTGGCATTTCCTCTGTAGTTAACTGCCAGCCTACTGGAATAAATAGTATACATTATAAATACATATATAATAGTTCATTGCAGGGAGTTAGTGAACTCAGACCTAGACAGATGTAATTTTTATACTTTTATAATTAATAAAAATCAGTGCACTTCAGCAATACCAACCCAGCAGATCAAACATACAGTAGGTCTTGTTCTAGGAGAAGCATGTTCTACACCAGGGGTGTCAAACTGGCGGTCTGCAGGTTGGATGCATCATGTGCAGGCCACGCCCACCCCAGCTCCGTAAAGGGGGAAAAAGTCACAATACATCACATAACGGCAACGTGACACCGCAAGTTTGACACCTGTGTTCTACACAAACACAGAAACAAATGGACAGGATTTTTTTTTGTGCCATGTGAGAGAACCTGACTTGATCAAATTGGAAGATGGTCATTTCACACAATCCTACCTGCCTTGTGCTCATACCCAGACCCATTCTCTTTCTCAGCAAGTCTCAATGCAATGCATAAATCTTTTATGGACCTTAAGATTTCCTCTGCAATTGCCCCTGCTTTATTCACAAAAGTGTCATCCTCATAGTATTAGAAAATTTGTTAGCATCTATCCTACTTAGTTTGCCTAAACTAAGATTTTTTTCTTACCTGCTCTAAAACTCAAGAATCTTAATCTACTAATTGACAGTGATACCAGATCCTATGATACCAGTGATACCAGTTGCTCTGAAGCTGAAACTATTGCTTCCTACTTCAGCAAACAAGACAAAACAAAACTGGAAACTATAATTATCTGTACATTCAGATGTGCAGAGAAGTGGTTAAAATACGAAGATATATTGCCTGAAAGCTCGAAAGAGCTTTCATTATAACAATATTTACAAGGAAACAAGAACCAGGAAAACAAAATGTTGTGCCATATTTATTTACCTCTATCTCTGCATTATCCCCTTCTTGATACTCACCATGCACTTATCAATAATCTGTGCAGAACTGTGAACCAGAGGTTCTTCAGGACAAATTGAAGTCAGCATTTTGGGAACCTGAAATTAAAAAATTGACATCATACATTAATGCCTCACCAAACACACTCCTGTTTCTAATACAAAAATTACCATTAGTTTACTCAATTAAAATTATTATGTTCAAGAGACTAAAAAGAACATGGATAAAAATTGTGTATGTATGTGTGTGTGTGTAAAGCGTCTTATGTCCTAATTTTGCATGATGATTTTAATTTTTTAAACAGGCAACAATCAATTAGGCTTCAGCAGACTATATAGGAAGTTACAGGCTACACAAGCTATTTCATATGTCAAACTTAGTCTAAGTTTGAACATTGCTTGGTCTTACACACTGAGCAAAAATATTAGAAGAGAGATAAATTGTAAATAGATTTCAACTGATAAACCCATTTAGAGATAAATGGAGTCCCTCCACCACTATCTGTAAATAAGCAAGTCACTTGCAAAGAAACGATTATTTAAAATTATTTAGGACACATGCCAAAGGGCCTTCATGGGTGGAAAATGACAATTAAATGTTCAGGAACACCAGGAAGGTTTTAAATTGTTCCCCCTGCGATGTTTGTAATGAACATATAGTTCTTTGTGATCCCAGCAAGATACATCTAACTTGGGGGCTGAGCCTTTCGAGTAGCTTCCCTTGAGCAATAGCTGTATCCTGAAATATGGATTTAAGAAAAATCTTATTGCAAGATCCAATCTGGGATGGTGACTGGGATCAGAGGTTTAGTTTTCTGAGCTTTTGGTAGAGAGAAATTCCCTAAGGATGGGCTCCAGCACAAGTCTGAAAGCTTGGAAGGCTAAACCTCTGGTCCCAGTGACCAACTCAGATTAGATCCTGCAATAAAATTATTTGCCAACAATCTGACTCTTGGCAACCACATTAGTCAGGCCTTCTCCAGAATGATCTATCTTCACTAAGGAAATGTATTCACCTTGCTATTGACCATTTCTTCTTTGTATCTTTCCCAATATTATAGTTTTCACAAAATATATCCAAAATATGATAATTTGACCCTGGTTATTTGTACATCAAGGGACAAGTCTGGATTGGTTTATTCTACGAGCTATTTGCTGGGTTTCTTGGACATCCACAGTGTTCTCATGAGTCTTCTCCAACAGCAAAGTTCAAAACATCAATACTCTATCTTGCTTTTGATTCCACATAGAATGTCTTAAGGAAAACCAACACCTGCACAATTCTGATCTCAGCAGAAATATACACATCACAGCATCTGAATTATCTTTTCCAAGACTTTCAATGCTACCTATCAAGTGCTGATCAGTAGTCTGATTCTTTTAATATTACTAGTTGGGTTTTTAAAGCAGAAGTTTAACTTTTAATTCCATAGAGCATAGCCTCCTGTCCTATGATAGGGAAGGACAATTAGTTATTCTAGGATTCCCATTTTCCTAAGAACATTTCACACAGTGTCATGGTCAATACATTTCTATAATCAATGAAGTAGATATTGATTTTGTTTTGGTCTTCTTTGGCTTTCTCAATTATTCAGCATGCATTAGCAATTGTCTTTTATTTGTTTCCCTTTTCTGAAACCAGCTTGAACATATGGTATCTTCCTTTTCACGTAGGACTCTAATCTGCCCTGAATGACAGCATGATTTGCCAGCATGTGATTTTTTAAACATATTGTATACTTCATACATTCTGTTAAATTTCCTCTTTTTGATATAAACTTATCTCTTCCAATTGTTGGAGTTTGTTGTTCTCCACATTTGCTAGCATAGTTCGGTTAAAGCATTTACTGGTTCTTCTTCTGTTGCTTGCCATATTTCTATAGATCTACAGATTTTCCTATAGTTGCTTGCCATATCAGCTCCTTCAGCCTTCTAACCTGATAATCACCTGAATAGTGATCTAAACTACTAGAAATTCTTGTAAATAGGAAATATCTTTCAAAAAATATTCACTGTACAATATTTCAGAATACTCCTTTCAAAATTTGATCTTATCTGATCGGTTACTATCTGTTCATTGATGTCGATTAACATACCAAGTTCTGATTGGAACTGTCTTCTCAGTTCAGAGTTCTTTTGGATGACTTTCCTTGTTTTTCCATCTTGTTTCTATCATCAATGTCTTTACAAAGGTCATTGTGACGCTACTTTTTGTCTCTTCTAAACAGCTCTCTGAAGTTCTTTGTTAAGCTTCTTCCTAAGGTCTTTGTCTTTCTTAACTAGGCTTGCCAGTTTCCAACATTTCTACTGGCACCAGTTGATTTATTCCATTTTCTGGTGTCTTAGTAACTTCTTTGATTTCATTCCACAGTTCCTCTGGTTGCCTTTCAGTGAGGTTCAGATCTTCAAAGTGATTCCTAATATTCTCCTTTTAAAAAGGTGGCTATGTACTCAAGATAATCTTGTGGAAACTGCTGGTTTTGTTTTTCCACTTTAGCGTGAACTGAAACTTGGATATAAACTGTTGTGAGTTTACTTTTAGGGTTGCAAAAAGGCCAGAAGGATACCTGTTTTCTATCAATTATAGAACAGTCTGAATAACTTATTTCTCTTAGTCTTAAGCGTTTTGCCATTGGAAATTCCACTAAAATAATTATTTAAAAATTATATTGCATATACTGGTGTATATGCTCATTCATCTCTTATCATTATTAGCTGGCTTAAATTGTTCTTTTAAGGGCAATACAAGATATGTATGTAAGTTTTCTGTTTAGAACATAAAATATATATGCTTAAAAGCTTCTCTTCCCCCCCCTAAATTAATATATAATAAAAATATTTAAATATGCTGTTATATGGGAAGCAACTAGTGACACAAGCAGTTGCATAACAGAATGTTCAGGGAGCGCCAGGGCCAAGAGGAGGCTTAGTTTAACTTTAAGGTGCTTTTTTTTCTGCGAAGTAATCTACTTCCTATTCCCAAAAACTACTCCCTCCTGCTGTCACCTGCCCACACAAAGGGAGCAGCAGACTGAAGAGGTCAACTGAAACAAGTGAAATATTTCTTAAGTACAAAAACAGGGAGCTGGTCTGTATCTGCTGCCAATTCTAATGCATTAGCAGCTGTTTCACGAGTTATGGACAAAAACATACACTGTGCTCACACTGCCACATTTGTACACGCATCTGTTGGATGACATGGCCGTACATGATGATGCTACAATCAGTCCCTTCTCCTTTCCATGCAGGGTGGATTTGATTTAACTCAAGTTGATTTAAATCACGATTTAAATCAAGTTTAAATTTAAATTTAAACTTGAATTTAAATCAAGTTGATTTAAATAATCCCAATTTAAATCCCGATTTAAATAATGATTTAAATCACTAGAAAAAAGGCTTGATTTAAATCAACTCAATTTAAATCATAATTTTTAAAGAGCAACTGTCATCTTTGTCCTGCAGCAGCTCCTCCTCTGACCTACTGTTGACTTACCGACAGTGCCAATATTGTAGAATATATAGCTTCATGCTACATAACTAAGCTGAATAAATTAAATTATGAATGTATCTTAAATAGAAAACTATCTTTAGATAGATTTTTGCTCCAAAAGCATTTTATTAAAATAAATCTGATAAAAAAAATTAAAATTCGATTTAAATTTTTTTAAAAACGACTTTTTTAAAAATCATTGATCCACCCTGTTTCCATGTGTAGAAATAATGGGACACTCAGACAAGACAGAGTGATCATACTCTCAAGCTATAAGATGTAAAGGAGGCTGCAGAAAAATTATGCTATATATAAATTTCAATGAATGAACTTTCTGAATAAATCCTTGACTTTTGATATGCTTTCAATGGAACCCAGTTGCTTAAGCTAGCTCACAAACAAACTAGAATAGATGAATAAATGTTCACATATTAAAAATTTAAGGGAAGTGTGAGGAAGAAAATAAAATATCCACAAATCAAAACATTATGGAATATTTGGAACCCAGAACAGCTTAAGGAAAACAAAAAGCATAAGACTATTAGAATTATCTTTAAAATGTGAAAATTCTCTGAAGGATTAATACTTTAGCTTAGGACAGTTTGCCTTATATTTTCATTCCAGAAAAATTACTATTGAAGAAAATTTGTCTCTAATCACTGAATGTTTTGTACAAATATACAGTATATATTAATTGGAATTATCATATGGGATATTTGCAATACTGACTCCAAATGAATAAAATATTTAGACAGATAACTCTAGAATTTGTTCAATTCAATCTTGCACCTTCTAAGACTGTCAAAATGCACCAATTTTCTTTTCTTCTTTTAAACCCTTGAAATTAAAATATAACCCTGTTAGCGATTGTGAATTTTTCTTTTTTCTGTCTACAAAATGAGATCTTGTATCTACTATTCCTTATTACTCCAAAATAGCTCCTCTCTCATATGATAAAATAAGCTTTGACCTACTATTAATGTGCCCTAAAGTCAGTTCATACAAATATGCCATCACTCTTAGAAAAAAGATTTAACTTTCACATAATAGACTTGATAAGGAATAAATCCAGAAAATATATACATGCTATTGATAAATAATTAAAGGCTTTTATGACTCTGATTCAGTCTATTGTGGACGAGGTTTCACTCCTCCTGAAAGACCAAGTCTGCAGTTGGGAAATACTCCTCAGCTGTTATTGTTTTCATAGATGACAGCTATGGTAAAGAGGTGTTCTTGCAAACACAATTAGTGTACCAACTGCAACTGTCCCTGAACAATCTGATCCAGGGGTGGGTCTACTAACCTTTCCTACCGGTTCTGGTTACAACAGAAATGCACATTTCTGTCGCATCCAGGTATTGCTTGAAAATAACCCTCTGTGCATGCACAGGAGGCTTTGCACATGTGCAGAGGGTTATTTTCGAGCCAATTTCCACCGGGAGGACTGATTTCCTCCCGGAGAACTGGCTCAGGGGTGTGGCTAGCCAGCCGTTGCTGCCGGTTTGGTGAGTGGAGGCAAATCTCCGCTAACAGTTCTATAGAACTGAACTGAACCGGCAGCAACCCACCTCTGATCTGATCACCTACGCCTTGGTTATCCTTGCAAAGTGTCCACAAGGTGCAAGGTAATAGACACCAAGGGTCCAGAAGCTATGTGAGTAATTGGTGCAGGTTTTAGAGATCACTCGATCGTTAAATAACTCAAGGACTAGACTTTTTTCAGGTGAGGCTTCCTCATTATCGGTCTGTCTGGCCAAGAAGTACTGCAGGAGAGGCCCTTGTGAAGATGTCTCCAGTGTCAGAGGTTTGCTTATTTGGCATGCAAGAGAGGGTCTTCACTTACATTGTTCCCAAGCTTCGGAACATGCTGTTGATTTGTTGTCATTTTAAAAAAAATTTTTTAAAGTCATTGTGAATTATTTGTGACCAGAAAGATAGGATGCAAATACTTTAAATATATAAACAAATATACTTTTGTCATTCAGTCATTTCCCCCCCATGATGTAACCAAGATAAAGATATTTCAATCTAATCTCCCTATTCTATCCCTCTCTTGTTATAATTACACAAATACCAGTCTTGAGTTAAAAACTGCTTTTTTTCTTACCTGCCTGTTTGCTTCAATATATAGTCCAAGAGTGTTAACTCGGTAACACAATCCATCTTTCATGATGTGAACGTAACAACGAATGTTTCCTCCATGGAATGCCTCTTTTACATCTCCTCTGCAATTGTTCCAACACATTTTGTCTGTACCCAATTCAAACCAGCTATCACCCTTCATAAAGTTATAAATGTCTGTGGAATACGGATATATAAATAATAAACATTCCAAATGGCATCAGAGTAAGCATTATATATGTCACGTTCACATTTTTTTCCTTTTGCACAGAATAAATGGGTGGATGAAGAGTGGATGAACTCATCCTTTACGAGTGACATTATATCACATTGCTCAATATTCCAATCTTTGTCCAGAAGAACAATGGCTTCTGGGATTGTTGGCCCATAGGTAAAATATCATGACAAAACCAGTGTGGCCCCATCCACTGGCTAGAAAAAGAGCTGCTTCTGGAAGAAATCTCTTGCTAACATCCCAAAGATTCCTGTTTTAACTTTGATCAAAGAAACAAAGAATAGAAGTACCAGCCAAAAGAAAATGCTTTGATTCCCTCCCTCCCCAAGAAATAAGACTAATTTGTGCTTCAATTGTAAGTGAATGATGTGCTTTTGTAATATATGTTCCTGTCTCTTATATGTCTGTCAAATGAAAGGAGATTCTTTCTTTAACAGACCAAAACTCCCTATTTCGACCAAATTCAGGAACCCAATGTTTGTTTAAACCCAATCTGTTAAACAAGCTGACAGCCTTATTATAACAAATGATAACTTCCCAAGTTTGGGTATAATACAGAACACTGACTTACTTCTGGCATTATCAAACTGATCACCCTCATTATCTTTTCCTTCCTGTGTTGTTCCTTATCTTTTTAAACCCTGGTGGCAACAATGTCTTCGTGTTTATTTCTATATGGCTGATACTACCAACATTTTACCAGATTTTTAATTGAGACGAGCTGTTTTATTTGTCAAGAAGCAGGCTAAAAAGAGCTTATGAATTGGGAGATGACTGCATTCCCCAAATTGGGGTAATATTCCACAAGAGACATTTGTTTTCTCCTGCATGGGTTGTTGTTGTTGTTTTGTACTAACCTGTTTTCTGGTCCTTTTTATTTTGGACTTGCTCTTTGTGGTTTTGGTCCTGTTGAAATTGTGCAGGAGAGGAAAACTGCTTTCTAACCAAGTATGGGATCAGTTCACTTCTGATTGAAGTAAATGTCCTAAGGAAATTAAAACAACAGCCCTAAGAGATGAATATATTATTTACAAGTTCCTGAGGAAAAAATGTTTTTTTTCCTTGTATCTGATGCTCAAATAGCTGTTCGCGAAATCTAGATTCTGAACAAGAGCAGAACATTTCAAGAATAGTCTAAATCATTAGACGGTAAGTTTATAACTAAAATATAATATTGGTCCTCTTTGTACGTCTCCAGGACCAACTCTCAAATTCTGTTTCCCAGCTGCAGTTTGTGTTTGCACCTCAGGTGATTTATTTCTGCCTGAACTGCAATGTATCCAGCATGGCAAAACCTGTTCTCTCTTTTTATAGCCCTGAAGATGAGCAGAACTTGTGAGTGGTCCATTTTCCCTTTTCTGGGAATTCTTGCCCCCCCTCCCAACCCCCCACCTCTCAGCTTCAGCAGCAGAAAGTTCACAGTTCATTTAAGGGGAATGGTGGCTTGACACATTCTCAGCTCCCTCTTTGCAGGCCAATCAAATGCAACCCAACCAGCTGATTTCACTACAAAATGTATCTGTCATTGACATTGGCTAATTTTGATTATTTATAGATCCTTTAAAATGTTTTTGTATGCCCAGTAATGCAGGCAAAGGGATCTGGGTAAAACTGACCAAACTTGAATGAAACGTATCAGGCTGTTTAGATGCTATGTTGTTGGGAGCAGCTGTTCCACAGGAGAGAAGCCCACAAGCCCATTGATATGTCCTTTCCTGTTAAATATCCTGGTGACCCTTAGCAGGAACACTGAGTGGGCTGATTCTGTCTGCCTGATGCGTGACTACTGAAAAATAATTTGGGCATCTGATAAAATGGACTATGAGGAAGCACAAAAAAGCCTAACAGCATTATACATTAGTTAAGGTGCCACAACATAGTTCTTGTTGCAAAAGATGTCACTGGAATCTGTTTGGCCTGCAAAGTATTTGAAACACAAGCTAATATGATTTCCTAGCAGGGGAAAAAAAACATAGAAACTGCTTTGAGTCAAGCTCAATACTTGGTGACGTTATTACACTGGAACGCTCTGGAATGTTGTGGAACTCACATTAGCAAAACAAAACAAGGCGCTTCATTGCTGGGTTGCGTGGCGTATCCTGGGAAGCGCCCTTTGTCCTAATGGCTACAATTCAATATGACCACTTGGAAAATGTTGTCCATTTCCAGAATTGCGCCATGAGGTCCAGCAATGGAAAGGCCTGTCCTCCTTCCTTATCCCGACCTTTAGAAATCTATGAAAGGTAAGTGAGGAGGAAGGTATGGGGCCCAATGGAATGTGTGGGAAACATGTCTGTGGTGCTGCAGAAACCCAGAGTGGGGAATGAGGGGGAGAATGGGGGTGGTGGTGCTGCAGACGGCCTGCGATCAGTCATAAGGGCAAACAATCGTAGGTAAGCTGCAGCTGCCGTAACTTTAAGAGTGTGATGTAAGTAGCTTTGGGAGGTTTTTTTTTTTTGCTGTAATCTTGAATGGTTAAGTGACTGATTATAAGTTAAGGATGCCTAGAGTTCTAATAGAGAAAGAAATTTTTGTCAATTATTAAAAATATCTTATAGATTTAATTCAGAAAATCAGGCACAATAGTAAAAATGTAATGTGGTGTCAGGGGAAAACGTAAAAAAGATAAAAAAATAAAATAACGGAAGAGAGGTGAAAGTTATTTGTGAACCTTATAGGTATAAAGTGAATTCAAATAATAAAACAAGTTATTTTTCCCAGTTCTCTAATATTCCAAACTAGAACAATCAGCTATCATTTCTTCCCCCCCTCCCATTCCCACTGCTATAAAGAAAAGTCAATTCACTTTAAAGAATAAAAACAAAACAATGTCAAGAACAAGGGCATTAGGGAAATGATATTTATATTCCAGCCAACGTTAAAATCTCAGTAAAAAAGCAGGAAAAATTCCCTTAATATATATGCCCCTTGCTTGTACCTTCAAGGAAATGGAAGAGAATTGAAAAAGAGTTAAAGCCTCTAGTTAATAACTTCTGCCTCTTAGGCTCCTTAAGTCAAACTTTGGTTGATTTCACAAAATATGGCTTTGGTGAGCACATTCTGAATTTTGGAAACAAAAAACTCTCTTGATCAATTTATTCCTTTAAAATGTATGGCGTTTCTGAGATAGGGAATCAAGGTTATTGGCACTAATGGAAAAGTTAAGCAAAAAAAATCTGATTACAATCCACATCATTTTCCTCTCCCTACTCCCAGCTCTTGATTTATACTTTTAAACGAATGTGAAAAGAAATGTTAAAGTAGTCAGGTAGACCAGGATATTTTAAATAATTCCATGTGCGTTATTCAAATTATAACCACTGTGACTTTAAGTTTAACACAGCATGCCTGCCTTTGTGCCATTCGGCTGTGAAATTTTATGGCACAAGTGGAACAAGTTTAAACTGCTGCTTGGGTTCAAATCTCTTTGCAATTGTTTATCATACAAAGGAAAAAATAGGAAGACAAAGCTTTTATCATTGTTCTGCTAAGAGATGCAGGCTTCCTGCTAAGGTACTCCAATTAAAGCACGCACAGTTTAAAGCAAGACTGTATTTCATTATTTCATCTTCTTGTTTTAGAATTTTAAAATTATAAACATATTGAACAGAAAGGCAGAAATATAGCATATGAACAGAGTAAATACATAAATAAAACATTGACAGTTGCTTGTTAACAAGTCAGATAATTATTATAAACAATCACTGATGAAGTGGTTAGTATACTAATTAGAATCTTGCAAAGGAACTTTAGTTAGTAAACTTTAGCTTCTTCGTATTCTATTACTTTGTCTATTTTGTGGTCCCACCAGTCTTGCTACTTGTTACTACTTTGTCATGCCACTGTTTGTAGTCAGTATGTGACTTAGTCTTGCAGCAGCTAAGTAAGGGATTCACTGTTTCTTCAGCTTATTTGCAGAGGTGGCATTTGCTTCTGTTGCTGTCTTTTCAATTCTGGCTTTGTATGCATTAGTTCTTAAGGCTTGATCTTATGCAGCTCCAATTAGCACCTGTGTCTCTTTCTTCAATTTTCCTGCTGTTAGCCATTGCCAGGTCTTGTTATTATCTGTTTTTCCTATTTTTTATGTAGTGGCCATGTAATACTTTGGGCCGCTATGCCTCTTTTCTGATCTTCATTTGCTCTTTCTTGTAGGCCACTTTAGTCTCTCCACTACTCAATTAAGTCTTCATGATATACTATCCTCAGGGCATCTTCTTCACTGTCCCCCAGATATTCATCCAATGCCTTTTCTTCTTCTTCAACTTCAACTAACATAGGATTTTCTGACAAGTTTCTCATCCATGTACTAACCCTTCAGCATGCACAGAAATTGGCTGCTTTCCTTTCAGACTAACCCAAACTGCACCTAACATGGCTCTCAAAAGAAGCTTTCCTCCTGGCTTGATCATATTTTAGCTCCAAACCTTCTGCAAAATAAATGCAGGGGCATGTTTCTTTTGCAAATTATGCAGGGATATTCTGGCTTATCACGTGCATTGTATATCTGCATTGTATATCTTTGTCAAAACTGAAGTATTATATAAACACTAAAGAGCTCAGGTTTCAACAAATTAAACATGGAACAATGAAATTTTACAATCCAAAAAAAACTCAGTACTCTGCTTCACTAAAAAATGATAGCGTCAGATTGATCACATGCTTTTCTGACACCTGAAAGTGCAGCTGAAATGCGGGAAAACAGGAGAAAGTCTGGACAAAAATAGCTGACTATGGAACTTCCCATATAATTGCCATTCAATTCATGGTTTATTCTCATTTGCTGCAAAACAATTCCCAGTGTTAATTGTTTCCTTCTCTGAAAGATTTCTCCTGGCATTTTGTACTCACTCCAGTAATCTGCAGGCTTTTCGGAAGGGGGCTACATACTTTCTTTTTAAAGTGCCAGATGAGTAGTCTTGGGTTCCTCCGAGATCCCCATTGAAACTGGAGAGCTAAGTGGCTTCAGCGTCTTAACCTTTTATCAGCTTAGGCAAGACAGAAATAACCCTTGCATTAACTATTACGTTTAGATCAAAAAAATGTCCTGTACCTAGGCTTGTTTTCAAAAACAAAGGAAGGAAGGAAAAGCAGCAAACCAGGACTTACGCATACATTCATCTTATGCCACTGCTTCATAAGAGCTTATTTGTAGGTCCCTTTGTTCAGTGCCACTGAATGAGTGGTCGTAAGTTGAGACCATCTATATACTATGATTCTTTGGTACCACTACTTATTTTCCCACGACAATCAGAAATCAAAAATCAAAAGAGGAGAGGAGAGGAGAGGGAAGTAAAGGAAGGGAGGGGAAGGAGGAGAGGTGGAAGAAGGGAAGGAAGTAAGAGGGAAGGAGGGAAGTAGAGAAGAGAGATAGAAGAGCTGCAAATTTGGAAAGTGGGGATGGTAGGAAAGGGACCTGGGAAAATAAAAGATGTGAAGAAATGAAAATGATATA
>JANHFT010002322.1:537947-553596 GCA_032467955.1 Pseudoxenodon macrops
AAAAATTTGTATTATGATATGTAAAATGTTATATATGGAAATGAAATGTAAAAATTAATGTTATGGAAAATAAAAAAAAATTTTAAAAAAAGAAATCATTTTAGAACATGGTTTGCTCTTATTTTATTGTAATTGTAACTGCATATTAGTCTTCTTATTGCATTGGTTTTATTTTATTCTGCTGCTTTACTCCTTATTTAGTTATTATAATTGGTACCAATAACTCAGTTGTTAAACAAAGTAGGCAATAAGTGAAACAGCAACTGTGCTTATGATCTTCAGCTTGCCTTTGCTTTACATAACAGCAAAGTTGTAAATGTGTGGCCTGATCAGAGATTTTTCATCACTGTGGTAACAGTGAATGGTTGCTAAACAAGACAGTCACTAAATAAGAACTGTCTGTATTTTAAATTGGGCTTGTTTTAAACTATATATTTTAACGGATTTGTAGACACTTAGTAAGCTGCTGGTGCTTTAAAAAAGCATCATATAAAAAATGCAGAAGTATTACTAAGTTAGATATGGAAACAAGGAGCTAGAATATCTTCTTTTTACAATTTAATAGGGCAAGAGCTCTAAAGAAAATTTGTAGTTTATGTTCTAAAAAAGTGATGAATAGAACAAAAAGTTATTTTTCATATTTTCAGGACACTACAAAAGATATTAGTAAGGCTTGATCTCAATTGTATGCTCCAAGGATAATTTTACAGAAAAGTCATGCTTTGGGCATATTCTATAGTTGTACTCATTTGGTTTAATATTCATAAGATTTTTTAATATGGTGTTGGAATAAGAAAAAAAAATTACAGATGTGACTGTGCTACTAAATTATATATGAAACATTTGGAAGTAAAGTATGAAGAATTCTAGATTTACAGTGTGTGGTCTGTGGCTAGACGGGTTGTTTTACTTCGATGGAAAGACTAGTACACCTGATTTAAAATCCTAGATTAAAGACATATGTTTATCCTCCACATGTGAATTGGTTTCCTATCAACACAGTGGAAAGGTCCAGTCAACATTATTGACCAAGATTTTCCTCACTGTTTGATCATTTCTTTTTGTTTGTTTTCTATGTATTTCATAATTATAGTTTTCTTATTTCTTTATGGTCCACTTCTGTTTGTTATTCTTAATTTTATTTGACTAATGTCTTTATGTATAAGAGCAATAAAAAGCAGGGGGGGATATTGCATTTATAAATTATCTCTCTCTGAAGCAACCTAAAACTTTATCTCTGTGTGTGTGTGTGTGTGTGTGTACTGGCATGAGGAAAAGCAAACACTTGACTAGCCAGTATTACAAAAAGTGATGCTAACAATAGGAATGTTTTATTGTGACTATGGCTAATTGTAAACAGTGATCTCACCGATCTGAACCTCAAATTCCTTACAGAGCATGACAATTCTATACCAAATACAAAACAAAAAGCAACAGTTATATTTGTAGTGTGTATTGCACATTAACACTAATCACAGGTGGCTTTGGCCACCAACAGTTAAGCGTATAGGAAGAAAGGAACCGAAGTGGAGAGCACAGCAGGAAGACTAATCAGGGTATTTCAGGTTGTGGAAAAACCCTTCCAAATGGGTTCCTTTTATGTCATAACAAGCTGGAATTTTCAAAGAACTCCAAACAACAGCTGTAGATGTAAATTGCTCTGCCAGCTGCAGATTGGACACAAGTAGCATTAGAAACATTCAAAGCAAATTCATGTAGATTACAGCAAAAATATCCGAAGGATTTGTTGCAGCTGCAAATTCCCACAGTGTGGGGCTAGGATTGGATGCGGCCACAAAGAGAATGAAGAACAGGTGAACATACAACTATGGAAGAGCAGTCCTGATGCACTTACATCTAGTTCTCCTCCATTTTTATTAGTGATTCCCCAGCTTCCCTATAGAAACCCACAGGATAAATTCTATCCTCGGAGCCATGACTAACACCAAAAAGCATAATATAACTGTCCTAGGTATACTACTCAGACTACTAACCACTGAGAACCTGACTAGTACCCACTGAGAAGATTTCTTTTAAATGCTCCTAGGTTTTTTTGATAGCACATTTCACTGCTAAATCTGTTATACAATGAAAATAAACATACTTTGCTTGTCTTGAATCTCCTGTAAGCTAGTTTTATTAGGTGATTCTGGAAGAAGAAGAAAATCATTTTTTCATAGAGTGTACAATTTTTTGAACACACTGGCTCTTTGTGGGTTTGTATTCCAATTTATTATGAAATGTATAGCTGACTTTTCAGTTTTTATTTTAAAAAATCAAGATAGCTTATATCAATTAAAAAATAGAAAGTAAAATCATTACTATTAAAATCAAGATCACTATCATTAAATGTATGAGCACAGAGATAGCACCTTTTAAAATATATTATTTGCCCTCCATTAAAAAAAACATGCTTTTTGCTTATGTTCCTTTGGGTACAGTCACTATATTGTTTCCCCTTTAGGGCTGTGGTCTTTTTTTACAGACGTAGCACCATGACTCTAGAATAGCGTTTTTTCAAACTTGGCAACTTTTAAGATGTGCAGACTTCAACTCTCAGAATTCCCCAGCCAGCAATCCACAAATTACTTTAAGAAGTTGCCAAGTTTGAAAAATACTGCTTTAGAATCAGTTTCATCCTACCCTTTGCTCTTGAAACCTAGTTGGCTTTCGAAGAGGTTTTAGAAACATTTTTTTTATCATTATTGGGTTCTGGTTATTTTACCCTATTCCCATTAAGACTGGTAATTTTTGGGGTATATATTTTATATGATTTCTGGATATATATGTGCTCTGCAATATCATAGGACACTACTTTAAATATATATTTTTGCATTGAAATTTAAATTATTGGTGTTATTGGTTGATAAGTTATGAATTAATTTTATTGAGTAGAATTTTGTAACTATTATGTAACTTTTTTTAAATCTCCACCATTCCTTAGTAAAAGTGAGTACAGTAGTACAATCCCAAGGGCAGAATAAACTATTAATACTTGAAGGTGAATTGGCAATTCATTCTCAAAAAGTTTATTTATACACAAAATCTATGTATCAGTTGTACTGCCGTTGAGATGAGAATTGCAATAAAGTAAGCTTGCAGCAATTCTGTTTCCAGTTGCAATTGTAAATTGAGAGCTATTTGTACAACCAATACATTATTATTGTGCATAAATAAACATTCTGAGAATGAATTACCAGTTTATCTTGAAGATAACAATCCAGGCGGTCCTGGTGGGTTGTTGTAACTCAAGATGCGTGGGTCATTATGTGAAAAGCAGAGGCCGTCCCAGGTAAAGCTATGGAGGTGCTGCAGCAAGGTACGGGAAGCTCTGGAAAGGTCCAGTGCAGGTGGCACACAAATTGGGTGTTGTTGTTGCTGTAGTACTGGTGCAAGTTCAGACAGGCTACATAAAGAGAATGCAAGGGTGAGTGCAAGCACAGGGAGGCCAGAGAAAGAAGGTTGAAGGTTTATGTGTGAATGCAGGAGGGCCAAGAAAAGAGAGCTGGGGTGCATGCAAGCAAAGAAGGATGTGTTGCATGCAAGTGAAGAAAGGCAGTTGCTAAGTAACCTGCGGTCTTCCCTGCTGGCTTCTCCATGGACCTTGCCTGTGGGAAGCCAGCAAGGAAAGTTGCAAATGGCAATCACACGACCGAGGGATGCTGCAACTGGTTATAAGTGCAAGCTGGTTGCCAGGCATTCAAACTTTGTTCACGTGACTGCGGGAGCATTGTAACAGTCAAAACTTTGAGAACCCATTGTTATTCACTTCATTCAGCACCCACCATAACTCTGCATAGTTGCTAAACAAACAGTTATAATTTGAGGGCTACTTGAAGTAAATGCTAAATCATCCCTAAAACGTTTCCTGCGACACCATTTAAACTTTCAGTAAATCTGCAGGGATGGTCTCCCTTTAGCTGCATCTTTTATATTTTTCATTTTGTTTGGCCATTACATCTATTTGTCTGCCTTTTAATTCCTAAATTGTAATCTGTTCAATTTCTCTTTTCACATGGAAAACGCTCATTATACAACCTGAACATTTATCAGGAAGACATCAGTCATAGAACTGACGTGCTCTCTCTTCAGTATCTCTCTTCAGTATCCACACAGCAAGCATTCTTTTACAGACATTTTTCCGGCAGGCAAGAAGAAAGAGAGAAAGAGAGAGGGAGGGAGGGAGAGAGAGAGAGAGAGAGAGCATGCATTAAAGCCAGAAGAAGTCTGACTCTGCCAGACCTCCCTCACAGTCCATAGGCCTTGCCAGGAAACACAGGTGACAGCGTGAATGATAAAAAGGCATTGAAAGGGAGAAAGCAAAACTACAGACTGGTTTAGTCTGGGCAATATCTTAATGTAAACCTGCAGGGGCCTCTGTGTACAACATACCACAAAGCAAATCAAGCAGAAGACCGTGGATAAAATTTACTCTCATCAACCAAAACACAGCTCCTACCCTCTGGCGATCTTGGTACTATTCATGGAAGGTACAGAACTTTGAAGATTTTTCTTCACAGCATTCCTTTCAGTCTGCAGCTCAGATGGGAGAAAAATAATCTTTTCTGGAACAGCTTTCCAGAAAAGGTCACCGTAAAGATCTTGGGAGACTGGCTGAAGGAAGGAGGAAGGGAACTGCAGAGGAAGCGGCTTATCAATGGCCAATGTTTTCAACCACCCATGAAGGCTTTTTCCTTCTTTCCCAAAACATATTTGATACTTTGCTTCTCTGAATACAACCAAGCCAAGAGTTTCCGCTTGAACATTAAAAGCTTTTTCTGAAAAGCAGATTAACTTTGCTCGGGAAACTGCTCCGTGTAGGGCTATTAAATTTGACATTTATGGGTTCAAAAGTAACAAAATATGACAAAGCTAATTATTTAACTTATTACTCTTTAGAATTTATCCATAAGAGTTGTTCCTAATCATCCTCACATCGTTTCTTGTGCTCTGAGTAGCTCAAAGTTCTATTTGGTCCTTCTTGTTTCCATGTTCTAGGGATGGGAAAGATCCAGATTTAAATCTATAGCCTTCAAATTCACCATCTTCATCTGACTTCTTTGATAAAGGTATTGTGATGATAAGCCAGATGGTAAAGGTGTTGTGATGGTAAGCCAGAACATAAAAGAAATGGACATTGATTTGAATTTATTGGGGAAAGGGGGAGGCGTAAATATAATAACAGATGAAAACTAAAAATGTAGTTTTCGTGTTTAGATTTACATTTAGGTATATATAGCAGGGGATATTTGTAGCTCAGGGTTGAACTGGGGGTTTCCTGGTTGAGCTTGGTTGTTTCCTTCCAGACATTTCATTACCAAACTAAGTGGCATCATCAGGATTTAAGTACAGCTATCAGGAGTAAAAAAAATTAGAATTAAAAATCTTTAAATTTGTCTATTGCTATTCCATTTGATAAATTGGCTGGACTATAATTTTAATTTATTTGGCCCCGAAGGCTTCTGTTTGAAATAATCCACTTTCTCTAACTGGAAAGTTTCTGAATCAATCCAAAGGTGCTTTTTCCAAAAGGCAACAACTTTGTGTTTTTTTCCCTTTGAAAATGTTTCACTGCTCATCCAAGAGGCTTCTTCGGTTCAGTTCAGAAGTGGGGTACAGGAAAATATACCTGTAGAAGGAAGCTATATGTCACATTGATAGTAATTGGGGATAGGGAACTCCATTGATAAGAAATGAGATTCTAAAATGTACTGTCTTGGGGCCATACAGTCTTTGGAAGGCACTTCTGGCACATATCAGTAGCTGTTGTTAAGCAAATCCTACATAGACACAGAATCCCATGATCCCATGATCACCATTTACAACCTTCTGCGGGCTTTCCCATTGATTTTGCATGTTGGAAGCAGGTGGTGAAGGTTGCAAATAGCGGTTCTTGGGGAACCTTACTCGAGAGAGTAGGTGCTATGACAGATATAAGGTGCCTTTCCAGATTCCAAACAGATGGCAATCTTTAACTGAAGAAATATGGACCAAACTAATCCTGCTGGATTGAAGTGGCCAGGAAGTTATATGGGGAGACAGATAGTCCCTCACGTAACTGGGTCCTGTGCCTTTAGGGCTTTGTAGGTAATGACTAGTATCCTCAATAACATCTGGAAGCAACTCGCAACCAGTTCAGCTTGTGGAGCAGAGGACACACCAAGGCATGCCCATTACTGTCCATGTTGCCATATTCTGGACCAGTTGAAGCTTCTGGTGATCTTCAATATTAATGATCTGGCATATTTCAATAAAGAGAAGCCAAACTGATCAGGCCATTACATGAGAATTAAAAGGAAAGCAGTGGCTTTTCTTTTGATTTATATCTCTCAGGAACTAGTAACTTCTTTTCAAACTGCAGAAACCTAACTGCCTGTCTCATATTGATAGCAAAGAATGTAGCAAATTAAATCTTTACCTTACATCCTGTACAAATCTATCTTTCCTGTAGCTATGGTTGGCATGCAGCCAATGTCCAGCCAGCAGTCGTTGTTATAACAACTTTACCATGGATTTATTACTAAATAGAGTACAGATAAAATAAACCAGCTATACTATAATATGCTATCTAATCTATCTTATCTAATCTAATACATTAAAATATAAAATAAGTAGCCTTTAAACTAAAAGGCTGGTGAACATAAAAATATCAAGTTTATACATTCAAATGCATATGTAAGAATTGTTTTGAAAATGATTTTGTACAGGCCCTTGCAAACATTCTTAGGACTTTACTCACCACCTGATCTGTTTCTACCTGTCTGTCTCTGTCATAATCTGTCAAGAATTTTAGGGAAAGACATCCTTTTATGGAAGAAATTTAGGGAAAGAGGGAATAAAAGTAAGATTTCTTACTACAGAAATATATTTTACTTGTAGGAAACTTGTTTGCACATTGATCATCCTTCACCTCCTTACCTGTGTATAATATTCAGGTAAAATTATAATCTTGACTTGGCCGTAACATTTAAATACTATCCTCAGCATCTTATCTTTTTTCTTTAATTGTCATCACCTGTGGCTTCTGCAGTATTTCAAGGGAGCAAAAATATTATGGAACACAGCTGTTTCAGCTCCAGCAGCATCTGGAGCAGGTGGGACTGAAAGTTGTGCCTGGGGTTCAGCTTTAAGCTACTTCTAGTTTGAGGTGAGTACATAGCTCTTCATTACGGCTAAACCATTATAGCCAGGATCTCTCTCTTCTTCCATAAAAGGATGCCTTTCTTCCTCTCAGTAGGTGGTCTCAATTTCATATTAGGAACACCGCAAGATACACAGGATGTATCAAAAATAGCCAACATGAGGATTTATCCCAAGAAGGATTGGATTTACAAATAGACAAAATAATGTACAAAAAGAAGACCCATGCAAAAGGAATAGAAATACTCATATTACTGCTGAACAAAAAATGCCTTAATGGATACAAATGAAGACAAAGCAGGCACGTATTAAGTTTCGGTATGAAGTCAACAAGATTATTAGTTCAGTGTGGTAATCCTCCATTGTCTAATGCTACTGGGTGGAAAGTTACCATCATATACAAAAGGGAGGCAGGGGAGGTAAAGGGTTGGATTTAATTTCCAGTGTCCAAACAACTTGTTTAGGTCTTGTCAATTAGAGTTAATTGTCTAGCATTCATGTTGAATAAACTTGCCCCTCTCTTGATATATTCCAGAGAGCAGACATCCTGCAGATAACTCTCAGTTAAATGGAACTTGTCACTGTCGCCTTCCTCTTTAAACTGATTTCCCACCAAGAACCAACAAACTTTGGGTGGCCTTGATGGCTAACAAAAAATTGTGGTCACTTACACATGTCCCAACCTCTGAAGGACAAATAGAAATGCTCCATAGTAGCCCTCCAGCTAAGGAACGGGAAGGAACTGAGTGATTCCTTATGCAACAAGCAGAGAGACACACTTTTTATTTACCCTTTCTCTTCTTCCAGCTCAAAATGAGTGAGATGCGGTAAATATAGTTGGGTTATCTTTAAGAAGCTATGTAGCAAATCAGAGGTGGGAAAGAGAATGATCCCACCATGCATTTGCCTTTTCAATGCAACTGCCCTGCATAATCTTCCGACTCAATTATTTTTAAAAAACATAATTAAACCTTACGGATGATGCTTCATTCGTATGTTCTGCAGCATAAATGAATGGTAGCAATAAAGAAAGTGAGGAGCACCTTTAAGAAAGTTTCATCTCACTCTCTAGTCTTTAATCAGGCACCCTTGCTCACTGTTCATCTGATTTCAGTGCTAGAAAGGCAGTAGAGTGGGCAAAACTCAAGTCTTTTGTTTTTAAAGGGAATGCTGAGTCTGAGAACAGGATTGGAATAACTATATGCATACTACATGTTCAAAACTGAAACATGGTACCTAAGAGGAAGTAGGAAGATGAAGATGAAGGGATCTTCTCAGTATTTTCCGCTTCTCTTTCACTTCTTTTATACATGTGAGAGCCCATAAGTAGCAAGTAGAAACTCCTGCAATGCATATCATTAAAATGCACAGTGAATTCCTTGATATCCCATGAACATAAAAGGAAGGCTCGTGGGATATCAAGGAATTGCATCCATATGATCACAAATTTAGAGGGTGTTGTTATATTTAAAGCAAGAAAAACACTAGTTGTATATTGTAATCCTGTATATTAACAAGGCCAAGGATGTTCCTAGTGTGACATTCAAACATTTTTGAAGTGCATTTAGGTTCTAGACCCTTTTCCTTACCTGTTCTCCACAAGGAAGTCTATGACACATTTCTTCAGACAGTACAGATGAGCATCCATCAAACCTGTCCTAATGTGAATTCGTGAATTCCTGGAGAGGAAATAACAGAGAATGAAGTCACTTAGCTCTGCATTCCAGAGTTAACTTTAAGAGCTCCACTTTAACATTTCTTGATGGTAAAATTTTACAAGGGCCATCTGTGTTCCCAAACCTTTGCTATGGGATTAGTGGAGAGGTGAATTGTGATGGCTCCCATGACTTTAATTTGTCATACAAACACACACCTGCTTATCCAGTTTGTCACTGATCCCATTCTGTAATTACATCAGGCTCTAATCCATGAAAACGGATGTTACATTAAATCTTATGCCACAAGTTCTTCTGCAGGAGATTTCTGCCTTAGGTTTGGTATCAAAGGGAAAGACTGATATGAACTGCCGCAACAATTTAAATTAGAAATACCAATATTTCTAATTTACAATACAAAGTTTACAATGCAATACAATATTTGCAATGTTTCCTTTGTAAGATTTTCTTCTGCTTCCATACAAATACATTTTTTCAAATATATTTTACTAGTTTAATTTGTTTACTTCTTTCTTTTTGGAAAATGCAACAGAACATGACATTTATAGAATGTTATTATTTTGATAATAAATATTTCTAACCATGAAACGTACTGGTTCCTATTGATTGTTTCCACTGAGTTATTTTCTAAAGTTGAATGTATGCATTTTAGAGAAAGCTTTAGGAATTGTGATATTATGTATTTTATATATCCTTTGTCCAGATAGATAATAACTTGTAGCTTATTTAGTAACAGGAAATGTAATCTATCTGAAATAGATTTTCAAAAAAATAATCTATCTATTCTTTGAATCAGTTTTACCCAACCCAATGTTATCACATTAGGAAAGCACTAAGTTGGAGAAACTTACTTTCAGTCTCCTAAGAAAACAAATGAAAGGAAAAGAGAAATCCAACCTTTTTTGATGCAACTGAAATTTTTTTAATGGGGATTCTAAACGTATAATACCTCTAAATAAAGAATGTACAGTAGACCTTGCTTAATTTCCCTCATTGTGACTTCTAAGTGAAGTGGTTGTTAGGTGGAACATCGCATGGCTGCACTACTTAGCAACAACAGTTTCAGTAGTCCTGGCCATGGTTGTTATGGGAGGACCATTCCATCATTAGGTAAGGACCAAACCCTTCCCCTTACGCGCTGCATCCGCCTCTGCTTCAGCACTCCCATTCACCTATCCCTCTCCTGTTTCTGCCCTTTTGGCCGCCCTGCACCATCTTTTTCCCTCCGAGATGGCAAAAATCAGCTAAGGCCAGTAAGAGGTGGAAGGGGTAAGTGGTAGCAGTGGAGGGCAGGGCAGTCAGAAAGGGCAGAGATTTGGGAGCGATAAGTGGGTGGATCGGGAGCTGAAATGCCCCTGTGGATGTAAATGATTGCAGGCTGCTCAGCACCCAAATTTTGATCTCATGACTGCAGGGGTGCAGCAGTAACTGTAACTTTTGAGGACTGGACATTAACTACCAGCTGTCAGTTGCTGAATGGCTGGTAAGCAAGAAATATCTGTACTCATTTTTCAGAATAGAACAATTCAAAATGGCAATTTCAAATTCGTCAAAGACCTTGTAAGTATTTAGTTGTAGGAGAGCAATTGGAGCTTTAGAAAGCAAATCTAACTTTTAACAAATCTGACTTGAAGACATTAGAATGGAATGAGAAGTGCCTCTTCAAAACGGAGAAATATTTTCTGACTAGGTGATCTTTATATCTCCTTTGAGCATATATCTTATTTTTTCCATTAATCCTCTTGTAGTTTAGTAATTCTAAGATACAGGAAGAGATATATAAAAATGATAAACTCACAAAAATATTTGTACTGGCATACATAGACTGCTACTAAAAGACTTTAAAGAGGGCATTAGACCATTCTGAGTTAGAGTTGGAAATTCAAAAACCTATTTTCTACCATGTAATCTACCTCTGGGCACAAGAAAGTGGCCTATCCTTGCAAAATACCAATAGCAACACACTTAAATAACTATTCCAGATTTGATCCTACTGTAATTCTGTCATTTACATCCCTGATGAAAGATTCAATATGCACAAGTATATGAATATATCAACAGAAGCAAGCCCACTATATTTAAGGGGATTTCCATCCTAATAGGGCATGATAATTATCTGGAGGTATTGCTGAACGTAACAACGCTTAATATTTTGTAAGAGTGTTTTATGTTGAACAATGTTCCACAAACCAAGTCTCCTCCATATGTTCCTTCTACAACAGATGCGAAGTTCATGAAACAAGTATGATTTTTTTGGATTTTAACCAGAATATTTATTATCTGCTCTGAGGATTTATAGATCAGTGTCTGTATTACACCTATTTGTTTAGCCAGGTATAGCATCTACTGCCTTTGAAAAAGCCCTTGGAAAATCCAACTCTTTCTCTAGCCTTCTTAACTGGAAAACACATGCTACAAATTCTGAAATTCTCATTTGTTGCTATCCAAATCCAGGGCAACTACAAGTCACATTCAACAACAAAAGTGCCATATGCATTCCATGAAAAGCACAAAGCAGGAAACACTACCTTCATCTGGGCTTGTATATCACAAAAAACAACAACAGGGTTTTTGTTTATATCTGAGTTTTAAGAGAGCAATTCCAGAAACTGCAAGTTCTTACATGTTAATATTGATTTAATTATCCTGCATAGCACATTTTGTTTGTGTTAAAAAGACCTCCAACACATTTATTAAAATGGAGTCATAAATGTTAACTGCTTGCTCAACTACTTAAAGATGACCAAGAGAGAAGATATTTCAAATCATTTGAAAACTTTTTTTACAAGCAAATACAACATGTTTTAAGTGAGTTCAGTCTGCATTTAATTAAAAAAATTAACCAGACAGTCAATCAGATCATACAAATATTGCAACCATGCCAACAATCAAATACAAATTAAAGTTATGAAAGAATTCTAGAAATACAAACCCTGCAGCACTCCAGCTCCATTCCTGGCAATGAGGACAAATTTCCATGTTAAAACAAATCTAGCCACCAGCAGGATTTTAAAATAATGCCCCATTTAAGCAAAAGTGGCTCCTCCCATTTGGAGGCTAAATTAAGATTAAACTTGCAATTTAACAAATAAATACTAATTGAACAATATTGAAATATTCATAATTATTCTTTAAATGTTTTGTTTGTCTAGGTATTACCCAGATGTTATGGTTCCATTATCATAAAGAATAAAATATAAGGCAACAAGATACCTAACAGATTAATAGAAAACTCTTTCAGAAAAGGTCATGTTCATATGGCTACAGATTACGATTTAATAAAGTATGAATGAGCAATATAGTGATACAGGCAATCTGTTCATCTTACTCCTCATTTTATACAAGTGACTAAGAGCTGATCTGCATGACTAGGCTACCATGTTAAGTGCTTCTTGAGAACAGGAACATACAATGGCAATCGTTACTCAACCTTGCCCCCTCCCTTGCATCCAAAGTAGTACTTTAGGATTTCTGCCATTGTTAAGCAGTATGTCCAGTTTGCATTCTGTGTACCTTTATTACAATTAATTACTGTGTGCTGTGGTAGAAATGCCCCCTCCCATTCAGTTACTGGTTGAACTACCTTCTAGGCTAAGGAACAGAAAAAATAAATGGTAAAAAGATGGTTTTCTTTTTTTGTTTTTATTTTTCCCAGTCCATGGATTGGTGCACAGTTTGAGGCAGAGCCAATACAGAAAGGTCCATACAAAAGAAAAGGTCTGTCAATGGAATCCACATGTTCTCTCCTCAAAGACTTACTCATGGAAAGCAAAGCCATTGTTGCTTCATTTCCTGGTATGGGCCATAGGAGTTTAAAAAAAAAAAAAAAACCAGAGAAGGCCACTAATTGGAGGCCACAGTCCAGAGAAAATACCAGGCCCTTATGATGGTCAAAGCAGAGGAAGTAGTTGAAATCTGGGACAGGCTTCTTAAACCATTTTTATTTCTGGGAATAGAGCAGCTTAAGAATGCAGTGTGTGAAAAAGCCCTAAGCAAATATGAAAACAAGACTGGCAAAGTCCTAACTGGAAGTTTACAATGGATTCTGCCCAATTTCATACAGTATTCGTTACTGGCTAGTTTAAGTATAATAAACCACCCTCTCAAGTTTAACAGCCAAAGATTATACAGTAGTTCCCTAATTGCCTTATCCTGTTAT
The DNA here is from genome assembly GCA_032467955.1 of Pseudoxenodon macrops. Taxonomy (NCBI): domain Eukaryota; kingdom Metazoa; phylum Chordata; class Lepidosauria; order Squamata; family Pseudoxenodontidae; genus Pseudoxenodon; species Pseudoxenodon macrops. Next base: position 550,923 of record JANHFT010002322.1, read on the forward strand.
ACAGACTAAGAACAAATGAACCCATTCATTAGCATGTTGCTTGTCCAAATTTCAGACTACTAAATTGAACTTTATGACTTAAAATGATGTGAATATCACTAAGGTTTCTTAATTAATTCTCTTACGTACCTTTTGCATGACATAAACTGAGGGATTAGGTTTTAAGCCTATTTGAAGCCCATGGACAGCTAGTAATGCAAAGCCTACAAAATCATAAATTAACTATATTATATACCGGATTTTATATGTGGCCCAAAACAATTCCTCTTCATTCAATGTGGCCCCAGGCAAGTCATAAGGTTGGACACCCATGTATTAAGTCTAAAAGTCCAAATTATGACTGCCAGTTTCAGTGAGGTAATTAGAAAATTATTTGGGGGCATTGTTCCAAGGCTGAAGAACGAATATACAAGGAAGATGAGAAAATCACTGATAGAACGTGGTCTTGTAAATCTAATTTTATTTAATGGTCTCTCTCTCCTAATCTAATGTAATGTAATCTAATCTAGTAGGGGACTACTTATTTTGGTTTCAAGATTCTGTAACTCATAATGCTATTTTGTTTGAATAATACATCATAAAATCACAATCAAGTGAAACTGAAACAATGGCTTTTTCTTTATCAACAGGATTTTTGGTAACAGGAGCAATTTAGAGCACAATGTGGCTACAGAACATGACATGAAACCAAGAGGCCCACTGAAACTCTGCTATTCAAAGGATACAGCAAAGAAGAGGTCTAGCACTGAGGTAATCTGTTTGAATTTACAGCTGAGGCTATCCTATTATAGACACCTCTGTTATATATAATAAAATAACACATACCAGATAATTGGCCATTTTTATACATATTATAATCTGTATATAGTAACATTAGTGCCTTCTTTTGATTGTTTCTGTTTTTAGAGTGTCCATGAATACACTTCCTAAACTCATTGGGTTCTAGTAAATTTATATTGGACCCTGGGATTTTTATACCTTCTTTTTTTTAACCCAGGGATCCACATAACAATGGAAGCTGTCCTATATTGCGGTTTTTCATTCAGGCTTTGTAAAAACTTACTGAGAACATTTCTAATATGCAAGAGTAATTCAACAGAGATTAGTCATACATTGTACTAATTATATAATAATAGCATAAAACATGTTGGTCTAGTGGTTAATACACTAGACTAGAAAACAACAGACTATGAATTCAAGTGAGAAGAAAAGTCTTAAAATGAAGCAAAACTCACTTAACAACTGTCTTGTTTAGCAACAGTAATTTGAGCTCAATTATGGTTGTAGGTCAAGGATTACTTGTAATGTTGACAAAATCTTAAAGAATGAAAGTCTGGATCAGTCAGGAAAGAAGAGTTGTACCAAAAGAGCCTTCATATATTTTAGGCCTAAGGTTTTGCGCAGAAGGTTTTCAACGTTATATAAATGGAGATTGAGAACTGGCAGATTTGTGAGGAAAATATCTTCAAGATCAAAAGCCACACTTAGATATTTCACATCAAAAAGCAACATTTGCAAAGAAAAAAACTAACTTTTATGTAGACATACTGCTGCGTCTCACTAATCAAACCAGGACAAAAGAAGAGGAAAGTTAAAACAGTTTTTTACTATGAAAAGATGAAAAAGCAAAAGGAGAAACCTCTGCCTCCAACTACACATCGTTTCTTAAGGCAAATTCAGACATAAAGTACTAAACAGGATATGCTTTCTACTATTTCCAACTTGCAACAAAACAAAACAAAAATGTACAAATGCCTCCAGCAAAAAAGGAACTCGCTTATTTTTCTCATAGCAAAAGACTAAGTTGCTACTTCAGATGTTTCTAAAAACTGAAAAAGAGAACTTGAATCACTTGCACACTACTTTTTGGCACTTCTGAACTATATCTGGGACCCTCTCCGATATTGTTGAGAAGTGTCAAAAAGGAATGTGAAGTTGAGTCATTCTTTTCATTAACTTTATTGGTACCATCCAAAGTGGCATTATAGATTAAGGACTAAAACAATAATGGAGCATAAGTTCACAAAACTCCTTTAACTGTAAAGCTGTGTTCAAATACTTTGCCAATACAGTATATATCCACAGTATCCACGCACAATAGTTAGCAGTTAGAACAGAAGGAAGTCTTTCATTTGAGGATTAGACTCTGCTATCTCCCTCTCAGAAGGCCGCAATGTATTTTAGTTGTGTGATGAGTGAAGACAGAAAACTGCCACAGGAAACAGGATTAAGAAGCAACATTTCTCCTTAAAGCCTTTTCCTAGCTTTCTTCTCCATCCCCATTTTAGACAGCCGTCAATTACACAGAATTTTATTTTTAAGAAATAATAAATTAGTAAATTGCAAGTTAAAACCAGTTGATATTAGAATCATTATTTAAGGATTAGAAATACCTTATAAATGATGAACTATGAATGCTGAAGTGTATTACATAGGCTGACTTTCTGAGTTAATATTTTTGTGATAAAAGAAGGTATCTTTCATGGCAGGTATAGTTTCAAAAGAGTAAGGTTTTTCTTTTTAATCGAACTCTCCCTCTTGTTTATGTTATATTATCTCTTTGTAACAAGATGCAGCCATGCAGCTGTAAGACCAGAGGTGAAATCCTACCGGTTCGGCCCGGTTCTATAGAGTAGGTTGCAAGCAGCTGGTGACGTCATAGAACCGGTCCTGT